>JBBBWG010027745.1:50652-60919 GCA_037176905.1 Azolla pinnata | reverse complement strand
GCGCGTGGGCGCCCATCCCCAGCATGAACGCGCCGATGCTCACCTGCGTCGGCCTGGCCCACGCGGGGCGCTTCCTCGTGAAGGGCGAGGTCCGCGGCGAGGGCCGCGTCGGCGGCGAGATCTTCGATCCCCGCGCCTCCCGGTGGAGCTCGGTGAGCGCGGGCATGAAGCGCGGGCTCGAGCGCGGCCCCGTCGCCTCGTCCGCCGGCCGCCTCTTTGTCGCCGACTCCAACGACTCCCTGCTCAAGGTTTACGTCGAGGGCCTCGACTCGTGGGCTGCCCTCGCCAAGCTCCCCGCCCGCATCAGCCGCCTCGTGGGCCGTTCTGGCGAGCTCTACGGATTGTCCGGGAAGGTCAAGATCGACCCTTACCACCGCCGGGTCATCTCGGATGCCCCCGCGGAGGTCTGGAGGCTCAAGCTCTCGCCGAGGAATCTTCCGCCCATGAATCTTCCGCCCGTGAAGACGGCGACGATGCCCAAATCTTCTTCGTCTTCTTCTTCGTCGTCTTCGTCTTCGTCTTCGTCTTCGTCGTCTTCGTCGCCGTCATGGAGCGATAACGATGATGATGGTGGTGGTGGTGGTGGTGATGATGATGATGATGATGAAGGTGAGCCGTTGCTTGCTGCCGACTGCCACTGGGAATGCCTCTGGTGGGATCCCAAGCAAATGGTCAAGACCGGCGGTTTGGCGTGGGCCCCTTGCATTGCCCATTGTACACTATTCGAAGATTAGGGAACAGTGATCACAACCCCACTCGTGATATGATTCATTCCGCTCTCTTACACTCTCCAATGTATTATTGTGATTGTTTCTATATTTCATCACAGAAAAGAGCGGCATTGATGGATTTTGGTTCTTGCTGTTTATTATGCTCGATGATGAGGGAGCGGATGATTCTTTTTGTTGACATGCATTTTGGGGTATATATATATATATATATAGCTAATACAAGCACTGGGGTGGAAATTTCAGTCATGGGGCCCTTCAACAGGTTATATACATAATACTGAAGCAATGACAACTCTTCTGATCTGTCTTAAGGACAAAGGGCGCATATATGCCAAATCGGTCTAGAGCCAATATCGATGTCTCACCAAATCTATAGAATATTCTTCATTGTTTGGTAAGAAAGAGCGTTTGTCGAGGGCGACGGTGTGTTTGGTTGATGCACCGACTGGATTGGAAATGATTTGATTATATGAAATTTGCCTCTCTAGCATGACAACCTTTGAGCTTGTTCTTTAATTGAGTATGTGAGTACGTACTTGAAAGTGCCTTGAGAATTTGGCTCCATTTGAGGTGTTTTGGACTGCATTGTAGAGAGTTTCTAGCTCTCGGATGCCTCGGGGGTTACAATGTCAAATAAGAACCTATCTGTACAATACATGGTCTCTAGGATGGGCAACTGTTATAAAGTCCGTTCATAATCAGAGAGCATGTTAATAGGTATAATTGCTATGAACTGATGTAAATGCTAATCGATTTCTCGCTTGTCCTACCCATATCTATTTGGCCTTTACATCGGTTCATAAGGTTATCCACAACCATATTCAACCTGATAGATACGGCGACTTTCATGTGATGCTGAGATGGGCACATATTCGAGACTTATCACGAGTTCGAGCTCGTAGAGATTTGTCTATTTCTATACTTGACCCCCCCAAAACAAACAAGACTACGTGCATTCCTTCATATATTAATAATGTGGGCTATCTCATGTCGGAAGATTGCACAGTCAAAAATGTTTATTATGAAGGAACCATTTCCATTGGCCATAAAGGAAGCCGTTGAACCATACATTGCGAGAATGCTCCCTCTACCACAAGACAGATCATCATCATTGTCCTGCATTATTATTTTGCAGTTTCCATCATGAGATTGGTCAATCTCAAAGTTTGATGCTTATTTTCTTTGGCAAGCTTCTTGTTGGATATCGTTATATTATGCGGTTGAGAGAAATCTCATTTTGTTGACATGTTGCATCGATCAATCGATGCCGGTTGCAGAAATATTGGCACAACCAGCTTATAATGAATATATACACATATTGCTGCATGTGAATGAAGCTAAAAAGCCGTAACCCTGATGAATTATTCCATGAACAAACAGGATGTTGAGGACCAATTCCTTGTGAAAAAAATTGGGGAGAAAATTGGAGAAAAAAGCAAAACAAATGGGGGAAATGGGGAAATTTGTGGGGAAATTTTGGAAAAGGAAACAATGAAGTGATTCTGGGGGAAAAATTGGAAGAAAAAAAAGGAAATGGAAAAGATGGGAAAAAATGGAAAAGAGAAGGTGAGAAAATGAGACCTCAAAATCTCCTCTTCTTTTCTGTCATTGCCTTTTCTAGATATTCTAGAAGAGTTCTATCCTTTTATTTCACTGTTTTATAGCATGCCCTGTTTCCTTCTTCAATCCTAAAAGCCTGACATACAAAAAAATAAAGAAGCATATTACATATTTCACAATCCACACTGCACAGGACAAAGCCTGGATTTTTTATGTATGTTACTGTGCTTTGGGCGCATTTTGACATTTTCCAAAATGCTGCGCCCTCACCGGCACGTCCCTTGTTCCACAAAAAGACAACAAAATCTGCCTCGGAAAAGCTCATACCAGAAACATTACAGATTTTCGACGCAAATCCGTATAATACAAGGACTCCGGAATTTCAAATTTTGATGATAGAAAAGGATCAGTTCCATGCCACAGGTATTACATTCTTGTTCCCATCATCCAATGAACTTTCAAGCTGGTACATCTCAATAAACTTTGGAGTTGTTTGACCACCTGCTTTTCAGACAGCGATGGGCAAAAGTAAGAGGGCGCAATGGATCCTGCCCGCCTTGTTTGTTTGACACATTTAACCATATGCTTCATTATTGGCTTCTTCTGCATTTCTTCGACTGATAGAAAATCCTCGTTCGTTATTTTTTTCACAGATGTACTCCTCGATGGTATCTTAAACGTAAGATACGCTCATTTGCTTCCTGCAGAAGCCTAGGTTTACATGTAGTCCTATCCACCACGTCCTAAGCTGAGTGCTTTCACAAAGACTAAGTAAATCAAATCAACAATTAGAGATGGCCAGCCAGCCAATGATGAATAATATGGAAGCGTTCAGCTCTTTAACGCTTCATACGCTGCATTTATTTCCCGAAACTTGGCCTCTGCAAAATCTGATCACATCCAGCAAGACATAGTTTTATATTTATGCGCATAAAAAATTTGCGGCTAAGCTACTGTTTATCCTATAGTTCAACCTGCATGGAGTCACCCTATGAAGTACAAAAGGGCTCCCCATAACCAGGCAAGAACGTTGGGTAGTTGAGCATAAGCACACATAAAGGAACCCGGAAGAGTAAATTCTTCTGCTCTAAACACTAACTCTAAGTATTCTATCTAGATTCCACCAACATTATTAATCGTCTTAACCTTCTAGAGCATGTCTCTGCATTGATTTCTGCTTCATGTCTCTCTTCAATTTGACAAGAGTGGCATCACCAAGAGCGAGTTCTGCTATTCATTCTGGATACAACATCCAAGTATTCTAGATTCCACTATTATGACATAACACCTCTGAGTTCTTCTATTCGCACTAAAAGTATTCTAGATTCCACCATCTTTAAGCAATCAGAATCTTAAACCTTCCAACACATTGGTTTCTACTTTGATGTCTTCACTGGACCTTGTTTTTGCCAATCTTCTTCAGCCAACAATTCAGTTTTGACGGTGGAACTACTACTGGGAGGTAACTATTATGATGCAATTGATCATTATCAAATGTATCTCAAATATGGAATAATTATATCACGGAGTAAGAGAAGCTGAAGGGGAGGGCAGAGAACGTGATACACACCTTTTCTATGTTGATTTCGGTCAGGATGATATTCCATAGCTTTCGCTCTATATGCAGCCTACATTAAAACAAAATTCCACTTTAAAAAGCACACTCAACGTCTTAAGGAGTACACGGGATTAAAAATGTTGTGATTCGTAACTGCATAGGAAAATTTTCAACCTAGTCTATTGCCAGTCATCCAGCAAGTATAAAGTACCGATGATTATTGGCCAACAATGTAACCTGTGGTGGCGGCTAGTGATGTTGCAAATGTGAAGCACATACAAGGTATGGGAAGTTCAGATTGCAAGCGGATAGTATTGCATTAATCATTGCATAAAATAACTTAAGCATGTCTCTATGGGTGATCATCAGCTCTCACATACCCTACCAAATATCACAACACCAATGCTGGCAACCCTAATGTCAATGGCTTAAATATTCCAAACGTTTAGAGATTTAGTTTAACTAATTGAAAACTCAAAACAGACCCAACCTTATTCATGCTTAGATAAGCTCTGAACTAGAATTCTCTCAAAGACACGTGAGTATGTTTTGCTTTTTCTCTCTATATTTCCTGACCCACTAGCCTCTCTGATTGTTTCCTTCCATAGTTTCCATCCGTAAGATACTAAGAAAACATAGCGAAACAAAGGTACCTTTAAAGGGAATCTCCACCCTAATAAAATAACAAAACATAATCCTTATCCAAAGAAATGTGGCTTTTACCCACCTTCTATTTGTGGATTCTAAATCGAAGAAGAAAATGTATTCATTGTCCAGAAATGAAGTTCCCTTTTTCACGAATCAAACACAGAACATAACACAGCACATAGAAAACATGAAATGAGGTCCTTTAAGTCCCTAGTAGCATTCCATGTCATTCCTGCTTGTTCTTTAGAGTTTCTTAAAACTACATGCTCTTATGGTGAAAAAAGCACCAGTTGAATGCAAGAATTCCTCCTTTCTTTTGGCATTCTAGATTGGAAGAATGAATAAATGAGGATATCTACAATGCATACCTTTATGTCAGCTTGTGAGTATGTACCAGCTTTTGACCTGCAGAAATTTAATTTTGCAAGTAAATTTACAGACTTTGCCCATTAAAAAGTCGATAAATAGCTCATAGAAAAAGTAGGAAGGGTACTGAAATAATACTCATCGAGGCCCAAGGCTCTGTAATGTTGTGCAAGGGGAGACCTTGAATAACCCTGAAATGTCTGTGATCTGCTACGATCTGCATTCTTCCATGCATCCCAGTCAGATGTGGACCATGACCAGTCATCTCTGACACCTTGCCTCGAACCAGTTCTCTCTCCACCTTGTTGCCATTTATCATAGCTTCTCGTATAGTGTGCTCTTTCTCTTTGAAAAGCCTCTGCCATACGTCTGATACGTTCCTGCCAGAATTTTTACACAAGATTAGATCAAAAACTCTTTTGCATTACACTGTTTAATGGTGCAAAGCATGACAAGAGAATAAATTAGGATTTAACAATCACCAATCTCTCAAGTTCTTCCTTGTCAAAGAAACCATTCCTAAATAGACGAGCCCAAGCATCATCAGGCCCTCCAGTATCCTTATAAAAATATCCTTCTTTCTTCACAGTGCGAAACCCATCAGATGTCCAATATGTGTAACGGTAAGTTCTTCTGCCAGAAGTACCATTGCCGAAACCTTGGCTACCACTATCACTTCCAGAAGCCCTAGAATGTGAAGTCCCGTTACCATTACCAGAAGGCCCACCAGCTCCACTTCTACCATTAGCCTTCAATTTAAAGGAGAAATCTCTCTTACCCCGTCTCCTCTCTCTCACACACAAAGAAAATGAAAAAGAAAGAACAGAGCCAATATTTACTGGACAAAAATCCCGAATCCAATAAGGAACTACAACACAGCGAACTTAAAACGTGCACTGCAGAGAGGGAATATCATGGACAAAGTAGAGCTATACGACTCCCAAGGAAAACGTGCTGATGGCCTGGGACAGACAAGCAGAGTATCACTAGGACGTTGCTGGAGCAACTGCACCACTGAATTGTGTGGAAGCATGTAAAGGAAACCATCTGCAGAGAAGGTGATGAGGATAGCCAGTATTAGGAAGATTTCAAGGAGTAACTATACCACAAGGATGAAATGAAAATAGACCGATAATCTCAGAAACTATTTGCAATTGTGTGAATATAGATTTAAGGTCAGTGGTGACAGGTCAGAATGACCAGTAACAAGGTAATCAAGGAAATAATAATCACTGGATAGACTAGAATGGAGACGAGGATATAGGGGTAATTGAACCTCAGTCTACATGATCATTGACAAGTTTAGTATATGCCTTCTACCATCATAGCTCACGAATAGGTGCTGGAAATTTTGGACTCCATAATAAGGCCGCAGTGCAATAATATTGGTTTGAGCAAAACCAGACCATGGTTTGATCACTTAAAAAACTATTCGTTTTAGTTTAGAAAACTTCTTCATTATTGTCACTTTCTTGTTTGCTGCCCCCTTAATTCTTGTTAGGTTTTCATTGTAAAAAGAGGAAAGAGCTACTCACTCTCAAGAAGCTAAGATAATGTTAAAGTGCAAGCATTAGTGTGAAAACGAAGGAGAGAATAAACGTCAAAAAGAACTATGTAAATGTTTCTTATACACAAGCTTGATAGGACCACCAAAAAATTGGGAGGATAATGTCACTAAACACAACTAAGAAATGAGTGCCAACTCAAAACATACATATGGCTAACGATTATCAGAAAAGATGGTATGTACCTCTTCCATCATTAATCACTTAAATCTTAGTGGTCAGAACCACCTCACTTCTATCAGTTTCATAATTACACTCCATACCATCAAGCTTTCCCATCTCCTGTTTAGTGCCGTAAGGCATGATCCTAGAGAGTTGCCTACTAAAATATCTGTGATCATGGAAACACTTCGGGACCATGGGATTTTATACATGATCTACTATCTGTTTTCAATTCTGTATATCAACTGCCTTGACTTTATATGAGAATTCCACTGGCATTGTACTACAAACTGAAATATTGAAATTCACGATATTAAAAATACGTACTATGAATAACCTTTATTATGTTCCGTGTGCTAGTTTTGCACATGCAATCACAAGAAAGCAAACAACAAAGAATGCATAATAGTGGACAGATACCTCTCGCGCCATCCTTTCGTAAGTGTTAAATCGACGTCTAAGGGAAAGCATATGTCCAACCTGGAAAAGAATATAACACCATCTTACACGCTGAAGAATGGGAAAAGATCAGTATTGCTGCTTTAACACAAATCTCCTGAATTCTGATATTTTTTAATGGAACATGCTCAATCACCTTGATGGATAACAGTATCTGCCTATCGTTGATTAGAGTAAAATCATGCAAATTACATTAGAGTGCATACACATCAGAGTACATTCACAAAAAAAGGGCCACTACATGCACTATATCATCCATTAATGCCATGTCCCAAAGTGTACAAATACATGCTATACTTGAATGACAACGTCCATGCTGTATTCCCGTCATAACATAGGCTTGGTCTACTTGTAAAGCATATATATAAACCATAATATACAAGCCGATCTATTTCATAAATAAATGAATGTGCTCGATTCGTATATCGTGATTTGGATACAAAATAAACATATACAATATGTACAATCCTCCAGATTTCATATTACTCTTTATTTTCATGCAAAACATACAACACGACCTATTTGGTTTGCACACAGCATCTGTGGCATCATCTATTTGTGTTTTTTCTGTACAAGCGTCTCTATTGCACGTAGAAAAGAATTCTCTATCTGGTGTACTTCATACACAAAACTCTCCTTTTATATGGTGCAAAAAATGAGAACTTTTAAGAGCGGGAAGCGCTGAGCAAAACTGGGATCATACAAGAATCGTTGCCAAAAGATTCTAAACAGCGGGCAATAACAACAACAACAGAAGCAGCAGCAGCAGCAGACAATCAATTCACGAGAAGAAGGATCAAAGAATAGGAAGTACAGCAATAGCGGCCATGAAAGCTGCGACGAAAGGCCAGACAATGGACCTTCTCTGGCTCTTCTGATGCTCCCAATCCTCCGCCTCCCCAGCTCTCCCAAAGGTGTCCCAGTCATCTTCGGGGTCAGGCATGGCACGACCGGCAGAACAAGCGAAATTGCACGGTGAGGGGATTGCAGCGATCTGTGTGTTGAGGACGACGACGTCGTCGTCGTCTGTGCAAGGAAACAAAATGGCGATGGCGAGAGCTCGGTTTTAAATAATTCGGGAAATACCCCTTTGAGAAGTGTTTCTGACCGATACCCTTCTATAAAATAAGTATTTATAGTTAAATAATGATTAATTATTGGTTCATTAGTTAGTTAATTATTAATTTAAGAATTAATTAGTTCATTAGATTCCTAAATTAGGGATTACTTATCATTAAGAAGATATAGTTCATTAGTTAAGTAATATTATTAATTAAGAATTGTATTAGAGCTAATCAATTGAGTAAGAAGGAATTAATTTTGTTATTCCCATCCCCTTAGGTATTGGAAAGTACTAACTGAACCTAAATCTGGCTCTTCCGGTGCCTCTTTTCAGTATGGCTACGGAACTGCGCAGATCTGTTTCTGTGTGCATACGAAATCAGCTCTGATTCAGCTACAAATTCCGGCTCTTGATTATATCATATGTTGGGGTGGGCGGATCTCGCTCGAAAAACCCCTCACCAAGAAAGTGACAGAACCTTCGGTAGTTTCATGCACATGGCGAGCTTGTTCTTCATGTTTCGCTCGCATTAGGTCTTTGTTTCTTGATGTTATCGGTAACCGGAGGTAGCCCAGCTAACCTTACGCGCCAAGGTAGCAAGCTCAAAAGGAAGACGAAGCTTGCCACCCCTGCAAGTAAAATTGGCTTCATCATTTGAGTTGTTCCTTGGTTTCGATTTGGTTTTGTTTCGTTCGATCTGGGTTTCACGGGCAAATTGGCTTGATACCACGGTTTACAATGTGAGGAGCAGTTCTGCCTACAAATGCCCCAACTTTACTTAAAATGCGTTTAGGCCAAACCAGGTAAGACTTAAACCCGGTCTAGGCCAAAACTTTAAATCAAGATTGATATCTTTTTACATTTTCTTTTACAAAAAAGAAAAACACTAGGTAACCCAATTAATACTAGCGAGTTGCTAGAAGCTCAAGAAATGCCGAGAGACAAATCGAAAACGGTTAACGAGTTTGAAGCCAAGCAGAGCCGAGCCAAATCGAAACCGAACGAATCTCAAGCTCGAGCCTAGGGAAAGCCAAACTGCAAGCCGACTAAACTCGATTAATCGGTTTGGCCAAGTTTCAATTGCAAATTAAGCGACATCTATAGCAGAGTTGGAGCTTGGCTATGGCTATGGTGATGGCTATGGCAAGTAGTAATGGGCCCGGTTTGGCTTTTAGCACATTGAACTGAACCGAACCAAACCAATCATAAGAACTCTTGAACTAGACCAAACTCAAAGTTAGGACTGAGCCATCATGAACATAATCTATTAGAGCTAAAACCGTTTGTGCTGAACATCTATGAAGATGAGATGAACTGGTTTGGGCTTAAGCCATGGCAAGTTTTAGTCGCGAATCGAGCCACATCCATAACAGAGTTGGGAGCTAGAGCTTGCAATAATAAGAAATCTTGAAGTAGAACAGCCTCAAAGTTAGGACCAAATTGTGCGAACAGGACTCTTACTTTAGCTAAAAACTAAAATTTATAAGCTGATCTTACGTGAAGACAAGATGAACTGAATTGACTATGCACTTCTGATGGCTCGGTTTGGGCTTTAGCCATGGCAAGCAAGCTTCAGCTACGAATCGAGCTACATCCAAAGCAGAGCTGGGAGCTTCACAATAATAAGAAAAATCTTGAAGCAGACCAAAAACTCAAGGTTAAGACTGAACCATCGCGAACAAAACCTCTATGAGCGAAAACTGTGTTATCGGGCTACAAAGAATATTTACAGACATTCAGATTCTTTCCGCAATCCAATGCCCCACATTAAAGATTATCTTATAATAATCCATGAACATTCTAAGCCTTAAAACTTCAAAAGCTAAGCTTATATGAAATTTGAACTGAACTGAACTGAACTGAACTGAATAGAACTGAACTGAACTGAACTAAATTGAACTGAATTCTTTCTGCAATCCGATGCCCCGCATTAAAGATTATCGTATAATAATCCATGAACATTCTAAGCCTTAAAACTTCAGAAGCTGAGCTTATATGAAAACAGAACAGAACAGAGCTAAACAGAACTAAACAGAACTGAATTGAATTGAACTGAATTCTTTCCGCAATCCGATGCCCCGCATTAAAGATTATCGTATAATAATCCATGAACATTCTAAGCCTTAAAACTTCAGAAGCTGAGCTTATATGAAAA
>JBBBWG010027745.1:21711-50552 GCA_037176905.1 Azolla pinnata | reverse complement strand
CGATGCCCCGCATTAAAGATTATCGTATAATAATCCATGAACATTCTAAGCCTTAAAACTTCAGAAGCTGAGCTTATGTGAAAACAGAACTGAACTGAACTGAACAAAACAAAACTGAACTAAACTGAATTGAACTGAATTCTTTCCGCAATCCGATGCCCCGCATTAAAGATTTTCGTATAATAATCCATGAACATTCTAAGCCTTAAAACTTCAGAAGCCGAGCTTATGTGAAAACAGAACAGAACAGAACAGAAGAGAACTGAACAGAACAGAAGAGAACAGAACAAAACTGAACTGATAAGAACAGAACAGAACAGAACAAAACTGAACTGAACTGAGTTTCCAAAGCTCAAAGTTCAAAGGACTGAAGCGTCGTGAACAAGAACCCGATTTGTTCTGTAAAACCGATAGATACACTTGCAGGCAAGCTGCTGCGCCCGCAGCAGAGTCGGAGCTCGGCGATGGCGATGGCGATGGCGATGGCGAGGCCTTGTGCCTGCAGAAGCCTGCGGTCGGAGGAGGAAGAGGAGCAGGGGAAGAGGAGGAAGAGGAGGCTGGAGAAGAAGAGGGTCGGCTTCACGACGCCTGCAGGGCAGTACAGCGAGCGCCTGCGGAAGGTTCTGGAGCTCGAAGGGGCGGTGCCGGTGTGGGCGCCGTCTGTGCGCGTCGAGCTTCCGGAAGCAGCCGACGCCATAGCTCGCCGTCTCCGCCAGATCGTCGTCTCTGCTGCTGCTGCAGGTCGCCCGCCGTTAGGCGGCATCGCGTTCACCTCTCGCGCAGGCATCGCCGCGATCCACGAAGCTTTGGTTCTCGACCCGGGCCTTGAATCCGCCATAGCCCCCGACCCCGTCTCCGTCTCCTTCTTCCTCGCAGCCCTGGGGCGAGATGCAGACCTTGTGCTCGACCTCGACCTCTTCGGCGTTCGATCTTCTTCCTCCTCTTCCTCCCTTTCCCCCGTTCGCCTCATCGTTCCCGTCCATGGATCTACCCCCGAGGCTATGGTGGAAGAGCTCGGCCCCGGCCATGGCCGCTCCGTCCTCTGCCCCGTCCCCTGCGTCCAAGGAGCAGGAGCAGGAGCAGGAGAAGAAGGAGGAGGAGGACTCCATGAACCGCCTGTGGTCCCCAGATTCCTTTCCCATCTCGCCTCCAACGGCTGGATCCCTGTCCGCATCGATGCCTACACCACTTCTTGGGCCGGGCCCCTCTGCGCCCTCCCCCTCCTCCCCTTCTCCGAGCTCGATGCCCTCGTCTTCACCTCCACCGCCGAGGCCCAGGGCCTGCTCCTGAGCCTCCATAGCCTCGGCCTCCAGCCTCCCCTCCTCCTCCTCTCCGGGGAGAGATCTTCCCCTGTCATCGCCGCCCATGGCCCTGTCACTGCCGCTGGCGCTGCCCGCTTCCTCGGCTTCCCCCCTCATGTCGTCAGCTCCGACTCCTCCAGCTTCCATGGCATCGCTGATGCTCTTCACCTCTATTGGACGACGGCTTCCAAGTAAGTAACTGACAAACGGCAGCGAATTCTCCTTCTTAACTAACATCCATTGGAACCAAAGAATCAGAAGACCAACATGCCCCATCTTGAGAACGGGCATCTAGCTAACCAATGACAGCAGCAAATACTGGTTTTTAAAACCATGGAAACCGAAGACCAACATGCCCCATCTTGAAGATGTATGTGCGCATATGGGTGTTCAACAAAGAATGTGGGCACATACATATGGGTGTTGGAAGAATGTGGGCACATACATATGGGTGTTCGAAGAATGTGTGCACATACATATGGGTGTTCAAAGAATGTGGGCACATACATATGGGTGTTTGAAGAATGTGTGCACATACATACAGGTGTTCGAAGAATGCGTGCACATACATACAGGTGTTTGAAGAATGTGTGCACATACATACAGGTGTTTGAAGAATGTGTGCACGTATGGGTGCTTTAACATCATTGAAATTTGCATCTAACTGACCGGCAACATCAACAAACACTGGTTTTAACACGCCTGTATTTTGGAGGAGCTCTATTGGAATCAAAGCATCAGAAGAACGGCCTGCCCCATCTTGAAGAATGTATGCGCTTATGGGATCCATTGAATTTGCATCTGTGCATCGACGTGGTTAGGTTGTGTTATTGAGCCATGGCAGGATGATGTTCAAGCAAATTCCTAACAGAAGCATTGTGGCTGTGGTGCAATTAGATATGGATATTTGTTCTCTCATCATGGTCTTGTATTACTTGGATGCAAGCTTTTACTGTCAAGGTCCAGATTGAACATCATTCGACACAGCATGCAATGAGGTTCAGATGGGGGGTGGTCATTCCGGTGGAACATCATTCGACTTTCAATAGCCAAGATTATAATCGAGTATGCCAATACATGAGAAGAAACATTTGGAAGTTATGTAGGTTGTCACATCCCCAAGAAGACCTGATCAGTGATGGGTGTATTGAGATTGTTGATGGGACATGTAGTTTTGAAATTCGTGCATGTTTTCTGTGATGAAATTTGAGAGAAGGGGCTTAATTTTACAAAACACATGTAATTTGAAGATGCAATTTTGAAAGTAATGGCTTGTTTATTTCAACCAATTGAGCAGTTTTGGTCTATCGTCACTTTGTGCTTGTCTTGTCTGCGCATGTCACAATGGTTCCAGCAGGACTTGAACTCCAAGCCTTGATTGTAGCATAATGATTTCGAAGGTAAATGTTTGCAGTTGCTCGCGGTGCAATTGCTCGCCAATGCATTTGCATGGTCTGATGCTGAACAATATGAAAACATTCGGATGCTTGAATTCAGCAGCATCATTGCCCCATATGTCCTTTTTCCTATGGATGTGCAGACACTATCACGATCAGTATTTGGCGGCAAAAGTCCGAGATCCTATGGATATGGTGTCCAAGCTCAGGGGCCCATCTTCGATACAGCTCAATTCATTTTACTCGTAAACAAGAAGACGAAAAGGGAACTTTACATGAGTTTCAATATGCTTTCTGAACTTTTTCAAACATCTTATCTGGTTTTATCTTGCCATTCTTGATGCACCAATAGCAGCACTGTTGTCCATGCAAGCAGACCTGTTGTTGTTTCATGGCCACAGAAGAAGAGAGTTTTCCATTCATCAATTATGTACTTGTATTGCCTTTACCTTCTTCATCTTTCAGTAGCAATCCTCAATCCAAGAAACCTGAACAGAAGAACATCTCAACATCCCCTGGCACTAAAAAGAAAAAAAAGATCAGTGATGAAAATGTGGGACATAATTTGTAGATGCATATGCTGAAATTCCAAATTTATCATTATGCTCGGAGATTTGAATGTTGATCATCAGATCAAAGAGTTTCGTATCCATGGGAGATGAATCAAAGTTGCTTTTTTTACACCTTTTTTTGGCATCCAATACCTACATACTGAAGAGGTGATGCCATGGAGAGGGAGCTAAATTTTACTAGCTATAGGTACGATGGGGGAGATATACAATGCAAAACATGTGTTAAACACATACTTGCTTTAAATACACAGTGATACAGGGTGTTTGCATGCCAGGGATGAATCAATACTGGACCCTAAACTCTAAAACCTAAAACCTAGATGTGGAAGGACATTGAAGAAACTCAGGAAAAAAGTGGTAGGTTGTGTTTTGCATATATGTGTCCAGGGATTACTGTGTTTTGAACCCACAAAGGCATCTTAAATACCTCTTTTCGTGGGAGAGATGATATCCGCAATCGTATACCTCTCTTTGTGATTTCTCTCTGCACAGGAAATCCTTTTGCTCTATCCTCCTCTTTCTTCCAGTCTTGGATCATTTTCCATGGTACTGGCCATATGCACAAACATTGCTGCAAATGCATCCTCAGTGGGGAAGAATTGCTGACAATGTGCTTTTTATGAGCAATGTGGTATCACCAAACAGAAACATTGTACAGTTGGTGAGGGATTCTTATTAATAATTATACCTTGAGAATCTAAAGCATTCCATTGTGCTTTTTTCTGCTTGAGAGAAAACCAGCAGCAGCTTGTGTCGATGATACTGTTACAGGTGTTTCTGCTTGACTGTGCAGTGAGATTAGCCTTAGAACCAAATTTATGTGCTTTTTTCTTGTTTTCCATTTCCTCTGCTGCTGGGAGAAGATGAGCTGGAGTGAAAGTTTTTACAACACTATTTTGTATGCCGTTTTGAAATAGCTCCGATTTCAAAATCTGTTAAGGGCTGAGATTTTTTCCTCTTTCGAGTGACAGGCCAACAAGATTTCAACCGACCAACTAACAGCGCTTCACGTGAAATGGACTCTCTCACCAGACTCTCTCACCATGCTGCAGATTTTCAGTGTAAGCTTTTTTTTGTTGTTGCATATCTATCTGCACCCAAAGCTGCAGAACAGACATCAGAGTCACAGAAATCGTCAGCTTGACATCTCCAATCTGCTGTTTATCTAGTCATACGTTGAAAACAAACACCGCCCATAAAGCAAGCTCAGACTTTGCCAGCCTTTCTGTTGAGAACTCGCTGTCAACACATCTACATCCACACAAAGACTCTTTGATGTTGAAAGGCCACAGCATAAGTAAGCACCTTTTCTTGCACATCAGGCCAAACATATTCAATTCTTCTTGCATAAAAGTTGGTATACATTTTATCAACCAACAAGTATAGCCAATCCTACATCATTGACAAGTTGATGTGCTTTGTTAGTGACCATTTTTCCTTCACTAATGACGACAATCAAAACCATGGCAGAAGATTAATCCATCAAATCACATAAAAAAACAGAGCAAAGCCTAATTAAACAGACTGATATGATAATCCAATGACAGCAAAAGGTTAAAAATAACGTCTTTCTCCATATATATATATATATATATATATATATATATATATCAGGAAACGAAACACTTTACAGCTATGAGATTCTATTTCAATGTTGCGTAAAGACTAGACAACCCAAAAATTCCAATCTTCAAAGACATCGGGCCTCATAAAAATAATAAAAAATTGATCAAAATCACCATTTCTTCCAACATTTCCAGCGTTTATTTTCTTGAAAGGAAATTACAACCAGATAACCAGATAAAAGGTTAAAAGATAAAACCACTGAAATCCCCTTCTTTGCTTTTACAAACCATTCAGATAGAAGGAATGTTTGTACTTCACTTAATGCCGCTGCATGTCTTTAGTCAGCTAGCTTTTTTTTAGCTGGTGGATTTTAGTTATGTGGGCATTATATATACGAACATATAGATAATGCCACTTTTGTGCTACTGGCCAAAAATAAAAGAATATTACCAAACTGTGCATGTATACATACATACATCCAAGGGCACTACCAATTTCGGAGTGGAGGAATCAGGTTCTTGACACATGAAAAACCTTACTGAATTAGCAATTGATGCCGCATTGCTTCAGATTTGGACCTGTAACTCGAATCAAGAACGGATCGATCTTCACCCATAACAAAGAGAAGATGGAAGCCAATAGAACTGACCACACGATAACAATGGTGGGTGTCCTGTTCTGCCTGCCCATTAGACCTTTGAGGAAAGGATACAAATGAACAATCACCCAAAACGCAAAGAAAAGCTTTCCAAACAGAGGGCCCCATGAAGAATAGCCATTCGAGATAGCATCAGATATACCAGCCACAACACCCACTATATTTATCACGAGTAATGTTGTAGGAGGAATGAGCAAAGATGTCCACTTGAATGTATAGAGCTCTGCAAACTGATCTTGATCATCTGATCCTTTTGATGTGACAGTGAAGTTGGTGTCGATACCTGCTAAGACCTTCAAAAAACCTTGGATCACAGCAAAAAGATGAGCTGATACACCACCAATAACCCAAAACTGTTCATTCCTCCACCATTCCTCTATTCCCACCCCACTCCACCTCATCTCGAGTATACCCGTTGCAATGATAGACATGAAAAGTCCAATGAAGAAAAGACTGGCCAGATTGCTGATCTGCATTTCAAGAATACCAATATGTTATTTCTCCAGTAAGTCATATAAAGAAATTCTTATCAGTTTTGAAACCATCCAAAACATTAGGTGCTAATTCTTGTGCATTGGCCCAAGTAAATGAAGAGAGGAAACCCATTGCTTTGCACATAATTCCAGTGCGTTTCAGAAAAATGCAAAGAATGATTTCCAAAAGAATAAATGTGAAAAAGAAGATGGTACTTTACCGAAGGAATGATGAATTTCCCTGTCAATAGACATATAGCGGGCAAAGTACAGTACACCAACAGAGGGATAGATGTTAGAGGGTACACAATGCTGTTCACGTACGCAAACCTCTCAAGGAACTTCAACCTGCCACCAAAGCCATACCAAAGGGGGCAATGGCGACTCAGGAAAATCTCCACTGAACCTAAGGCCCATCGCAGGACCTGGTTCAGACGATCAGACAGATTGATTGGTGCTGACCCCTTGAAAGCAGGTCGACGAGGCATGCAATAAACTGATCTCCACCCACGGGCATGCATTTTGAAGCCAGTGAGAATATCTTCAGTAACAGATCCATAAATCCACCCAATCTGTCAAAAATAGCATCAAAACATGCATTATGATCCTGTGGGTCCGAATGTAAATGTATACATGGCCAAAAATAGCACCTAAACATATATATGCTGTGTATGTGTGTGTGCATTGTCTGACCCAACTTCAAGCATTATGAACAAAGTATCCAGATTATTTTACAACATAAGACTGGTTTGTGTGACATGCATACGGCTGTGCAGGAAAACAAACAGGACCTTGTATTTACTGTAAGGTAGTGAATTGAAATTTATGCATTAGAATGATCAGAAGTTACTGCAAGCTTTTTGGTTATATCACCTCTTGGCCCCAATCGGTTTTATCTTCATAACCACAACTGATAACATGAATGGCTTCCTTCAGCAACCCTGCTGGGCTTGAGGAAGGTGGAACCCCTCCCTCTTCCAATAGTGTAGAGGCCAGAAAGACTGGAGATTGTCCAAACCTTTTCTCAAAGTTTTTCTTTGACATCGAAAGCGATTTTTCATCGTCATAGCCTGAAAATGGCAAGAGAAGAAAATGAGAAAAAAGAAAATGCAGGATCTTCATGTATCATTCATATTAACAAAATTGATCTATCTCTTATATAAGGGGCCAGTGTCCACATCTAGAGAAAGATACTGCCAAAAGGAATACCTTACACTCATTTAAATATTAACATATTGGTTAGAATTTCACCTTCCAGCCCCTCCTCAATATCCTCCAAGTTAAACATGGGTACACTTGAATCTGATCTGACAGGAGGCTTCTTGTTTTGAGATTGTTTCACCTTTTTGGACTTAGCTTTCTCTGGCCGAGATCCACCACACAATCCAGATAAGCAATCACATTCCCTTCCCTTCTTTTTGGGTTGGACAGGAGGCTCGTATCCATACAGTGCTTGTCTTCTGAAAACACAACCAGTACCGACATACATCGGACCTTGGATTCCATCTAAGCCTTTCATGTTTATCTGGAAAGGGAAGAAAAGTTCTTGAGTGCAATGAACTGAAAAAATTGCACATTGAGAACTATGAAATAAATGACATTTTGAGCACTCACATCAAAAAACACAGTATTGCGATTGGCATATCGATCATTAGGATCAATGCCATCAAATCTCTGAGGGAACTGAACATAACAGACTTTACGTCCTACTGTAGGATCCATCATGAAACACATGGACTCCCTCAGAGCCTTACTATTGTTGACGTAATGATCACAATCCAAGTTGAGAAAGTAAGGTGCATTGGTAAGAACAGCTGACACTCGTACCTGTAATATAGGCATTTATATAAGATTACACATGGTTTGCTTATCACATGGTAGCTACACTATATGATCAGAGATACGCTAGCTACTGAAGGACATTCATACCAAGGCATTCATGGCACCAGCCTTTTTGTGATGACTGAAACCAGGCCTTTTTTCTCGAGAGACATAGACAAGACGAGGAAGCTCGTTGCCTTCTGTATCAAGACCTCCACTGTGACCTAGAAATACCTGTAAGAATTTGATTGTGGCATTACAACACTGAACATTTTAATCATCATTTGCAAGATTACAACACAGCACTCACCTGTATCATTCCCGGATGATCTCTTGTGTTGTTGCCAGGCCATGGTGTACCATCTTGCATTATCCATCCTTCATCAGGGACCTTCTGGGCTTTCGCCACCAAGCCATTAATCCGCACTTTGAACTCTTCGTACTCCCTCTGCAGTTGACATTGTCTCAAAATCAGTCAAATAAAGGGAATGTAGTGAAGAAAAATAAATTTCCAAGAGACATGAGAATTGTACACAAGTATATACCTTCATGGCTCTTCTCTCCTTTACAAACGAAGTTTGAACCTTATCCTTTAAGTAATCGATTTTCTGAGCGAAGTAGACTTCTGGGGCTCTGGGCTCAATGTTGAAATTCTTGCAGAAAGGAACCCACTTTCGAGCAAATTCTGATGTCTCAGAAAGAGCATCAAATGTAAGCATTGCAGCACCATCGTCTGATAAATAGCAGGAGACCTTATCTACTGGATAATCAACCGCGAGTATGGAGAGGATAGTGTTGGCAGTAACTAGAGGAGGCTCTTTCGATGGATCCACTGTACTGACAAATACATCTATTGGAGCCAGTTGAGATGGCTCTCCCTCTCTCTCATATCTGTCAACATAGAAGCATATTCACACCCCCTACAAGTACGCCAGTCACAAACTAAATAAGGCAACAGAAGTTCGTATATCTTCTTACCTCAAAGAAAGCCTGTCCAAGTAGGTTTCTCTATTGATTGGAAACCACTTTGGAAACTGATCTAATATCCATGAGAAGGCAAACCAGATCTCACAAACAATAGAGGTAAGCCATAATCCATATGCACTTGGGACTGGATTCAAAATCCGATATCTGAAAAAGAATCCGAGAATAACAAGCCGAAGAACAATAACCATCCGGTATGGATTTATCTTGCTAGATGCGATGTTCACTTTCCGAGAAAGTGGTTGTCTTGCCTCATCCATCCTGATCAAGAAAAAGAACACATAAAAACTAGTCTTAGAAAGAGCAAATGCGGCTAATCCTAGCACAATTGACTTTCTGATCCTTCCTCCCCATTTTCATACATTGGCGCATCGGCCCCATCTCCATTTTCATCTACACTGCCTCCTTTGCTTACAGTACTAGCAGCTACACCCTCAGTCGTCGTCATTTGCAGCTTCTCTTGCCTTGATTTCCAGCCATCAACCCTCTCTTTCCAAGCAACGCTGCCATAGCCATAGGTGCTTGAGAGATCACTAGATTTGCTAATGCCTACAACCAAGTGAATTCAAACCATATCAGCAAAATGATTAGCACACAGTACACCTCTAAATAAGAGCTTTGCTTTAAATACCAGGTGTCCCTGGATCTGAATAAGGAAAGGGGTAAATCCTCTTGCTTCCATTAACACTGTTCGGTCCAATACTGTTATCTGGAGAGATAGGCTGTGAATCGATGCGTGCCTAAAGTTTACAAGAAATAAAAAAGACTCAGCCTTGACATGTCCATGTGTGACTCGAGATAAAGCAAAGACAATATAGCTTCATACTTGAGGACCACTTGTGAACAAAGGAGTCTGGGGTTCTATAGTCTGCACAGTTCTAGGCATGTCATGATCATCTCCTCGGCCATAGCTCATGTGTCCATGTAGCATAGCCTCGGCAATCTGTTGTTTTTCATGATTGTCATGGTCGATATCATAATCGTTGTGCACATCATCCACATCATCACCATCTTCATCCCCTGGAACCCGAGGGCTACCTGCCATGATAGAGCAAAAACAATTTATTTGAGAGAGATTCCCACAATTCATCTGTTAGAAAAATGAGAAGAGCAGAGAAATCTAAGCTAATGTACTATCTGCATCAACCAAAGCTGAAAGAACACTAAACATTATATTCCAATTGAATTCTTATTCCAGCACAAAACGAGCAAATACACATAAAAAATCGTTTGGATCAAGAAGTTGAAATGGGTCTATGTACCAGAACTTAGTATCCATTCTATCCCTGATTTTATCATGAGAAGTGGACTGACTCTAGATCAGGGTCTATGTACATTAGAACTCAAATTTAAAAGAGTACAACAAACTATGACCTCAGAGCTATAAGGTGGATTACACATGTAGAACTTATTGGATTCTTTCTCAAAATGTGGATGGCTTTAATAAAACGGACTTCATTCATCAAGGAATTCAACATCAAATCTGATTAAATCAAGATATAATGGCTAAATAGAGGACTTTACCCCGAAAAACATTGGATCTTGATCTCCAAACTAGAACAGGGATCATTGGCGTTAATGTCCTCCAAATCTGAATCTCAAACTAAGGAGGTATACATAAGCGCTCGATTGATTTTTAATAGATCTATGCACTATTGCATCCTGATCTCCAGCCTAAAGATGGAACCATCAAACAGACCATTTGAAACGTCGATCTGGGAAGTACGTACGAATTCAGTGTAATCGGATCTTGAAATAGAGCCAAAAATCTAGATTTGCAAAGGATCTAACAGTCAGACTGCATTGGACAAAGGACCCTAAAATCTAGGCTGGAAATTGCAGACGTTGAATGTTGATCTCAGCCGATGACATGGGGAATATCATCCGTGTCTATTGAATGTTGATCTTAAGCTTAGTACAGTAGGATTGTGCATCAGAGCCCATGGAGATTTGCTCCCGGAGCCAAATTGGGGGACATCAATAATGTTACATTCCAATCTTGATCTCAATGCCAAAGTTGGCACATAGGGAGGGGAATCCATCGAATGCTTGATGTAAATTTGAAGAGGAACAGGATCAAGAAGAAGAAGGCTCAACGAAATAGAAGGAGAAAGAAATGGAGAAGAGGGAGAGAGAGAGAGAGAATAGACCTCTGTGACGCAGATATCTGTTCTTGCAATGGGGGCAAGCTTGGTTTCCATCTTTCCTCTCGTATTCGTAGCAGGGTCTACAGACAGGAAATGCGCAGTGCAGGCAAGCAACAAAGGGCTCTTTTGATCCAGGTGAAGCGTAGCCCACATCATCCCCGCAAATCTGGCAGGTCTTTCTCGACGTAGCAGCCATCTTTCATCCACTCGTAATGCTCGGAAGCGGCAACACAGAGAGAGGAGGAAGAGGATTGGAGGAAGAGGATCGGAATGGGGAGAAAGAAGAGATGCACGGGGGCGTCGAATTCTTCTAAGCAGGAGAAGAATGCGATGCGATGGTGTGGGCAAGCAGCGGCATATTAGGGTTTCATTTCCCAAGGGCTAGGGCTAGGGCTAGGGTTAGGGTTAGGGTTTCCTGCAGAGCTCTGAGAAGGAAGGGAAGGAACAGAGCTCTGCGAGTGGTTAGAAGAGGGGGGTAAGGAAGGAGGGGAAGACGCTGGTCTAGAGAGAGGATGTACTGCTATGCTGCGATAGAGAGAGGATGTGGATGAGCGGGGAGCATCGATAGAGAGAGGATGTGTATGAGCCGGGAGCGTCGATAGAGAGAGGATGTGTATGAGCGGCGAGCATCGACAGAGAGAGGATGTGCTGCTGCGGTGCATCATGGGTTGTCGCAGAGAGAGCATCGATGTAGTGCATGGGTTCTCGTAGAGAGAGGATGTACTGCGTGGGAGCATGCCGCGCATGCGTTGCCGTAGAGAGAGGATGCCGCGCATGCGCTGCCGTAGAGAGAGGATGCCGCGCATGCGTTGTCGTAGAGAGAGGATGCCGCGCATGCGCTGCCGTAGAGAGAGGATGCCACGCATGCGTTGTCGTAGAGAGAGGATGCGGCCCATGCGTTGCCCGTAGAGAGAGGATGCAGCGCATGGGCTGTCCTAGAGAGAGGATGCAGCCATGCGTTGTAATAGAGAGAGGATGCAGCCATGCGTTGTCATAGAGAGAGGATGCAGCCATGCGTTGTCATAGAGAGAGGATGCAGCGCATGTGCTGTCGTAGAGAGAGCATGTAGGGCATTGGCTGTCCTAGAGAGAGGATTCAGCCATGCGCTGTCATAGAGAGAGGATGCAGCGCATGTGCTGTCGTAGAGAGAGCATGTAGGGCATGGGCTGTCCTAGAGAGAAGCTGTCCTAGAGAGAGCATGTAGTGCATGGGTTGTCCTAGAGAGAGCATGTAATGCATGGGCTGTCCTAGAGAGAGGATGTAGTGCATGCGCTGTGTTGCCGTAGAGAGAGCATGTAAGGCATGGGCAGTCCTAGAGAGAGGATGAGGTGCATGGGCTGTTCTAGAGAGAGGATGTAGTGCATGGGCTGTCCTTGAGAGAGGATATCTCTGCGAGTTGATTGATGTAGTGCATGGCCGTAGAGAGAGGATGTACTTCATGGTTACCGTAGAGAGAGGATGTACCACAGTGGCTGCCGTCGCATAGATGCAATAGGTAGAGAGAGGATGTGCATGGGCTCGGAAGCTAGAGAGAGGATGTGCATGGGCTCGGAAGCTAGAGAGAGGATGCGTAAAGGCGCGAGCTGACGTCATCCTGGAGAGAGGATGTTCCATCTAGAGGGAGGATGTCACGGACGTGCCACGTGGCGGCCGGCGGATGGCGACGTCGGATCAGTTTTTTTTTTTCCCCCCATTTTTCTCACCGACGCGCATTTCCGTCGCCTTTTTCTTTCTCGCGTTTATTTATTTAATTAATTATTTCTTTATTTATCTGCAGGCCTTCTTCAAAATTGCCCGTTTTATTCCTTTTTTTCCCCCTTTTTTATTGGCCTGTGTTTTTTTTTGTTCGCTTGTTCTTTTTCATTTTCATCGACCATTGGATCGGTCCTTTTTTCTCCTTTTACAACTTAAAAAAAACAAAATCAGAACAAAATGAGGAACTTGATTGAGTCTATTTCATGAACAGAACACAACACAAAACACAAAACACAAAAGAGAAGAGAACAAAACAGAACAGAACAGAACAGAGAGACCCTACATAGACCCCCCCAAAAAAAAAAATCTTGCTTCTGCATCAATACAGACACAACGTGTATATGTAATTGTATGTGCACGATACATGCTCAAATCGATCGATCGATCGTGTTAGACTATCTTTGTCATCGCTCGCACTCGGAACAGACAGCTCATCTGCTGTTGTAAGCTGGTTCCGATCCGAATAGTAGCGACGAAGCCATGTATCGGTTGATCCATCCGTCTCGTCTGACTATCCAAATGATCGGCGCCCAAGGCTCTGCCCTCTGCAACCTCCACATCTCTATTCCTAACCTTTCCCTCGACCGGTGATTGTCGAATGCATGCGATTGAGCTTTCGCAACCCAGTCCTCGACATGTTCTCTTCTCTATGGTCCCACTATGCATCTTCTTTCAACTCCCATGTTGCAAGATAGCTACGTATCCTTTTCCCTATGTAAAGACACACACACACAGAGAGAGAGAGAGAGAGAGAGAGAGAGCATGTCTCTGGCCTCCCTTCTGGTTATATTACAGATCTACTAATGATAAAGCAATAATGGGGAATATTAGAAAGAATAGAATGGATTAAGGGTGATTAATCGCACCAACAACCTCCGAGCAAAAGACTAAAGATAATTCCCAAATACTATTTGTGTCCTATATCACAAAACATTACCTTGAATTATAGCTCGAAAATTGATAGGTACAGATTTGATAACAAAGAGCCTAGACTCACTAAGAGAGTCTTTGGTATGTCTTACACTATCATCGTGAAAGAATGTAGTTAGTCCCCTTTGTATAGGTTAACCTTCCAGGGCTCTTTAACCACTAGGTGTGTTTATAATGACTATACGGGTTTGTCCTCCCACTTATCCTAACGTTACACCATTCAAATTAGTCTTATAAATGAGTTCCTTAAGGTTATACCCATAATAGGTTGTCATATACCTCTCAAGTCCTCCCACAATATATAGTTATATGAGGAATATTGGAATTAACAAGAAAAAGACATTTACTATTTCGTTGGTCTTGGGATCTTTTATATTCGAAGAGATAATTGAAATTGTATCACCTCCTTGGGTTTTTGTTCTGTTCAGGCTAAGCAAAAGGTAATTGGCTTATAATATGCTTATTTTCTTGGTAAGTAGCCTATAACAACCTTGAATTGTATAGCATGAATGCAAGCCCATTTGTGTAGACATTTGGCATTAATCAATACTAATAATAGGATCTTTTAATGGAAAGAAGGGTCCTCTCCAACAATGTGTCAATAGCTAGAAGGTCACCAGCTTCATTTCTTATTCTTGTTTGATGCTTTATTCAAACTATAATGGTTTCTATTTGATTGAGTGATCAATTGATCTTCGTCTTGTTGAGAAACATACACGTCTTTGTTCATATCTCCACACGAGAATGTCATATTTGCATTAATTTATTCAAGTTTTAAGTCTTTGGTAGATTGAGTGCATCTCGAATCCATAGGATTAATCGTGACACTTTGACATCGGTATATATTGTGTGCATTGTACAAGATTTCACCTATGAACAAGTTTTTGTAAAGGATAACTTAGCTGGAAAGTTTTGTTGCTTGACTTTAGGATTGTCATCTTTAATTGTTGCTTGTAATTTGTTCCTCTTACTTATTCTCTTCTGGCCCTGACCATTTCATGGAGCCAACTAATCTCTCGACAAGAAGCGTTTCAACGCTAATCACCCTTTCAATTGCAAATATAACGATGATTAATCGGCAATTATAAAGACAGTTGTGATCTTGACCAACGCAAAACACATTGTTAGTGTCATATAATGTATGCCTGAAAGCACTAGCTTTCAACTAAGAAGCAATATAAATAATAACCAAAATAAAGCAAGTGGCCCAAACGATTTCATAAGTGATTACATGAGCATGTAATAAGTAATGACGAAGTCTTGCCAAAACCCTAGAATGAAACTCGTGTTAGTGCGACTTAAATCAAACAAGAATATAATTTAGAAAATATAAAATCCAAAAGAGAAGGAAGAACTAGGCACTATTTTAATCTAACCAAATGCTAACTTAAGGGTATTGTTAGTGCTAATAAAATGCTAACGTCGAGACTTTTGACATCGATTTATATAATTTAAATCATTACATGTATGCTGATTATAGAATCAATCCAGCTCCTCCACGATAGGAATTCTAATCAGAAAATCACCAATAGGGATTCTGGCACAAATTAGTCATCAAATCCATGCCCATTTCGGCAATTAATTAATCCATTCGCAAAGCTTGCCAAACGACCGATGAATAATCGGAAGCTATATTTGTCTCATGCATATACGACCCAACAACTACCATATATTGCCAATCTAAAGCTCGTATCGATACTACTAATAACATAGTAACTATCGAGAGGGTACAAGAAGGTCACTAGTTCAAATCCCTATGCCAATCGACGCGAAACCCAATCAACCACTCTGTGGCTGGAAAGTCTAGATATCACCAACAATCTTGTTGATTTATATACTCATTCACTGACAGATGGGGCAAACTTTCTTAGATGACACCACAAAACAAAGCGACAGTAACAGATAGCTCTAGGCGATCGATCGATCGATCGATCATGTACCACAGACGAATCCATGTCCCTTTGGGAAATTCTTCCCGGTACTTCTCAACAACACCCACTCAGGAAAGGACATAAAAGAAAGAAAGAAAGAGGCCGTCGTCGCTCGCCTTGCACGACATCTCAATTTCATTCTTATCGGCGATCGCATTCTTCTTCTTCCATAAAAGAAAGAAAGAAAGAAAGAGGCTGTCGTCGCTTGCCTTATACGACATCTCGATTTCGTTCTTATCGGCGATCGCATTCTAGCTTCTGGCTTCTGGCTTCAAGCTTCTGGCTTCTGGCTTCTAGCTTCTGGCTTCTGGCTTCTAGCTTCTACTTCTACTTCTTCTTCATGCATACACACACATACACACAAGTACACCAACCAGGTAATGGCAACTGAGTCAGGCTCGCCACATTCTTCTTCTTCTTCTTCTTCATCATCATCATCAACAACATCTTCTTCTGCTTCTGCTTCTTCTGCTTCTGCTTCTGCTTTTGCTTCTGCTTCTGCTTCTTCTTCTTCTTTTACTACTATTCAACTTAGCGACATCTTGCAATTGGGATCGATATGCAGTAGGAGCGATGCCCCCCGGCTTGTTGGAGGCGAGGCACGAGGAGCACGAGGAAGAGGATGAGAGCCCCGATGCCGATGCCGATGGCGGTGCCGAGCTCGCGGGCGCCGCATTGCGCAGTGTGAAACCGACTCGGACCATGTGCGTAACGGGCGCAGCGGGGTTCATCGCATCCTGGCTCGTCAAACGCCTCCTCGAAAAGGGCTACACTGTCAGGGGCACCCTCCGGAACCCAGGTCTGATATATCTGCTTACAGAGCCAGTGCTCGCATTAGCAGTGTATGCGAACATAAACGTATAAACGTATAAACTATAAACACGAATACGAGAATAAAGAAAGGACGTTATATTAGGAAAGGCGTTCACACATGACGCCCTTCTGATTGTCGAGCGGACATTCCATTGGGAGCGCGAATAGGTTCGCAGAGCTCCTTAAATTTGATAGCACTTCGGATCGTGTCCTTAGTTGATTAGAATGATCAAGCAACTGTCGAAAGATGACTCCGATGATTCCCCCAGACGATCCCAAGAACGCGCATCTCAAGCAGCTGGAAGGCGCCTCCGAGAGGCTGGTCCTTGTGAGGGCCGATCTGCTGAAGCTGGACGATCTCCTTGTCGCGTCGGCGGGTTGCGATGCAATCTTCCACTTGGCATCTCCAGTTACAGATGATCCTGTGAGTTAATACTACTCTGAATTACATTTTAATGCCTACTGAAATAAAAAAATTGATTAAGATCAATTGACGCCCAAACGTATCGTCCACTAAAAATTAACATTCAATTAATTCCGCTAGTGTTCATTTGATTCCTAATCGCTTCTCCCTAATTGATCTTAATCGATTCTCATATTATGTCCGGTCAACAAAAGTCGGTAATCCTAAGAATCTAATTGATTGATTAACGCGTTAATTTGGTACTAATCAAATAATTGAGCATCAAGCAATTAGTTAGTTTGACGTTCACCGAGCACACAATTAATGAATTTTGCTATCAACAAATCAACCGCACGTAAAATTCTAGAACTAGGCGTTAATTTGTAATGTCTGGTTTCGGCAGGCGTCAAACTGTAATTTATAATTTTGTTGGGCGTTTATCGGTAATTTTCCCCGAGATTAAAATCATACGGTGTGTTACTACACATCGGTGCTCATATAGACACACAGCTCTCTGCTTAGTATGGCCTTTCTGCAGCCATTTCTGGCAAAGAACTTCTTGTATACTAATAATTGATGAATGGATATCATTTTGGAGATGAAAATCAAATGCAGGAGGCTATGGTGGAGCCTGCTGTACGAGGAGCGGTGAACGTGATCGACGCCGCGGCGAGGAACTCGGTCTCGCGCGTTGTCTTCACTTCGTCGATCGGCGCTGTGTACATGGATCCTCAGAGAGCCCCTTCGGTCGTCGTCGACGAGTCGTGCTGGAGCAGCCTCGACTTCTGCAAGGACACCAAGGTGGTGAAAGTTTAAAACCAAAAAAAAAAAACATACAACATTGTTTTGCCAAAGTGCGATCGAATCGCGAGGTCGTTAGCGTAGTTTTCTTGACTGACCGTGTTCTTCGTTTTGTAAAATCGTTATAATATCGATTGAAAGAATAATATATAGATGTTTTCTTAACACGACCGATTCGGGTCAGATATTCTTGTAAGTAAGTTGATCTCCGAGGTGTACGATCCGGCCTTACGGCGTAGGTTATCTCTCAGATATTTCTTTAATGAACAGGATCTTTCCTTTGTTAAAACAAAAATGCGACTAATTTTGGTTAGATATTCTTGTAAGTTATCTATCCGTTGTAAGCTTCGTCCCTTATGACTATATATATATATTTATTTATTTATTTTGATTAATGGAAAAAAGAAGAAAAAAACAGAGTAAGTTTGGTCAGATATTCTTGTAAACTGTCTGCCTGTTGGTAATCTTCAGCCTTACAACTATGATTTTGATATTTAGTTAAAACAAATTTTCTTCTGAATAAATGAAAAACAAGTCATTTTGAGATTGGCCCCTGAATTCTCTGCACTCTGCCTCAGTTTCCCGATCCATTCTGCTCCATGTTTTTTTTTTCAAATGCTATAGAACTGGTACTGCTATGGGAAGACGTTAGCAGAGCAAGCTGCATGGAGCCATGCACGCGAGAGCGGTGTCGATCTGGTAGTTCTGGTGCCATCTTTGGTGCTTGGCCCGCTGCTCCAGTCAACGATCAACGCGAGCACATTACATATCCTCAAGTATCTGACAGGTTCCAAAAGCAACCATGAAGCCTTCGTCTCGTGCCTTCCACTGGTTATATGGGCATAATCTAATAAACCAATTTATAAGGCTAATTTGAATAATTTAAGGAATTATTTAAGGGCAAGCTAAAGAGTTATTATAAAAATGGACAAAACCCATATGGTCATTCAACAGGTATAATAAACACATACTCGAAGAGTCATATCAGTTTGTCCCAGTCCTAGAATAACCGGTTTCTCACTTATCATACTTTTAATCCATTCAAATTAGCCTTACATATCGCTTCCTAAGGTTATAAATATCTATCACACCTATACAATGACCACGGATAACCGATTTACCCCATTATCCTACCCTTAAACTATTTCAAATTAGTCTTATAAATTAATTCCTACGGTTATGCCCATTAACACCAGACATCACCCGATGCTGATGCCGATGTTGATGCTGACAGGGTTGACAACCACATACGCAAACTCTGTACAAGCATATGTCGATGTAAGGGATGTGGCCGATGCCTGCATCTTGCTCTTCGAAACGCCGTCTGCCAACGGGAGGTATCTCTGCGCCGAGAGCATCGTCCACCGGGGCCATGTCTGCTCCCTGCTCAAGCAGCTCTTCCCGCAGTACCCGATCCCTAGCATGTATGCAATGCTTTTGAAGCGTTACACAGCGCATTCCACATACGTCTTTTTTTACCAACTTTTGATTGCAAACAAGTAAACAGAGTCTGACGTGATTCGAACCCACGACCTTCTCGATTTCAAAGGCCCTAACCAGGCCTTAACACCTTAAAACCTTGCATTTGCAAAATAGCTCGAATCTCTTTGACGCGTGCATTGCCTTCCTTTTCCAGGTGTTCGGATGAAAAGAAGCCTAAGGTCGAGCCGTATCTCTTCTCCAATGCAAAGCTTCGGAGCCTCGGGCTTTCATTCACGCCTCTCCAGGATTGTTTGCGCGATACCGTGATTAGCTTACAGGAGAAAGGCTTTATGGTATAATCTGCAGTAGAATGCAAAGAAGAAATACACCTCTTACCAAAAAAACCCTAAACCCTAAACAGTACCTTGATTGTTGTCCTATCGTATCGCCTCCTTATAATAACAACTTGAGACAGCTCAAGGAAAACACATGTACAACTTGTCAAAGAAGAAAAACATTCATTGTTTGATTGTATAGATTCGGATGTTTCGGTCTGTCTCGCGCAAATAATAAAATGCTCTTGTATGTGGGACACTCGATACGCCTTCAAAAATATATGCCTATATTATGTATGCCTCGAACGTGCAGCAAACGATTCACGAAACACAATTGTTGCAAGAAAATCGTTGGCGACGTTTTAAGGCAAGAAGAATCGCCAATATTGGATTCATTCACGAGCGCCGAGGGAGCTCGACACCATGCAGAAGATGCAAACGTTCATCGTCATCGTTCCACTCTCGCAAACGATATGTTGTTACGATATGCAGTTTGGCAGGATTCCATTTCTCATTCCAGCTATTTATTATCCAGAAGAAAACTTCCCGTCGATCGATCGATTGTTCCTTTGTCGCATGCCCACCTCACTCGTATCGAATCGTTAGGGAGCGATTGCTCGATTACGTCGCAAGTTAGCGAGCAAAAGGATTGATAGTTTGATCCATTCCTGATAACAAAACACAGACATATAGACATGCATGCATGCATGCATGCATTCATCCATCCATCCATACCTCTGGACTTCGTCGCGATTCGCGAGTGCCTGATTTGTAGCTCACTCCCTAGGAGAATCTCGATCCAGCGCACTGTAATACTTGTGCATCATACTAAAATAATATACCATTATCTTCTCTCGGAAAGCTTAGTGGCAACCAGAAGCATTAGTTCGCGACTGCTCTCTGTCTGAATGTACTTCTGTAGACCACGATTCCTGATGTTGGGGAGTTGATGGCGTTAGGTCGATCGATCGATCGATCGGATGGATCGAGGGTGTTTTGTCTGATAGTCAGTCGTTAAAAGAGACATAAAACATGTCACCAGAAGTGGAGGATGTGCTTAACTATGCATGTACACATGTACGTATATGCATACATACGCATACGTATGTGTGGATGAATGTCTTTACATGCATATGATTCGAGCACTCGAGATCGATAAATCACCAGAAGTATGCTTCAAGACCCCAGAAAAACAGTAGATTCAATAAACTATTGAAACCGCAAGAACTACATATCGATTTTTCGAACAAAAGAAAAAAAAAAACTTACGATCTTTCTTGCATTCGCTCGTAATAACAATTCACAGGAAAACGATTGCAGACTTAACGTTCGTGTTCGGGAAATCCCAGAAGCTTTGCGAATGTCTACGTTCGATGCATGTATTACGATCGTATGTATGCGTCGTGTATGTATGTGTGCATGTACGTGCGTACGTGTGTATATACGGTGTAAGTATGTGGGTGCGTATATGTATGTATGCAGGTGTGTATATGTATGTGTGTATGTGTGTATGTGTGTATGTGGGTGCGTATATTTATGTATGTAGGTGTGTATATGTATGTGTGTATGTATGTATGTGGGGGCGTGTATGTACCTGTGTATGTATGTGTGCATGTACGTGTGTATGTGTGTATATACGGTGTAAGTATGTGGGTGCGTATATGTATGTATGCAGGCGTGTATATGTATGTGTGTATGTGTGTATGTGTGTATGTGGGTGTGTATATTTATGTATGTAGGTGTGTATGTATGTGGGGACGTGTATGTACCTGTGTATGTATGTATGTGGGATCGTGTATGTATGTATGTATGTATGTATGTGGGTGCGTATGTATGTATATGTATATATGTATGTGGGTGCGTATATGTATGTATGTATGTGAGTGCGTATATGTATATATGTATGTATGTGTATATGTGGTTGCGTATATGTGTGTGTATGTAGGTGCATATACGTATGTACGTACGTATTTATGTACGTATGTCTATGTATATATATGTAACCTTTCCATCTTCTTCTTCGTCACCATCACCACCATCATCACCATGATCATCATCAATCAGAGCTCGAGCACGTCTGCAATGCAGCTGCCCACTGTCGATGCCGATGGCTCGCTCTCGGCCTCCGCCATCGCTGCCGACCTTGCCGTGAATCCCCCCACCTGCAGCGCCGACTGCGCAGCTGAATCCGCTGCCCATCACACGCTTGTCGGCCCTCCCGCCTGCACCTGTGTGGAGCTGAATGGCGATGGCGATGGCGATGGCGGTGGTGGTGACGGTGACGGCGACGGCGACGATTCTGCTGCTGCTGCTGCTGCTGCTGCTTCCATGGCCTCAGCCATGGGAGCCGACGGCCTGCAGGCTGCCGCTTCTGAGATGCGCAGAGTGTGTGTGACTGGTGCCGGAGGTTTCATCGCCTCATGGCTTGTGAAGCGCCTGTTAGAGAAGGGCTACGCCGTCAGAGGAACTGTTCGGAGCCCAGGTAAGTCGCCAAGGAAGCATCCATCCTCTTTTGTCTGTTCTTCTCAACAACCATGGCTGCAGGTCGAAAAACCCTAGGCTTTTTACACAGTCCCCAGTCGCCTATTCGTTTCGAAAACCCTAATTTTACAGTCTAGCAGTGTATGTATTTCGTTGAAAACCCTAGTTCTACACAGTCACCAATCTAGCAGTGTATTTCGTTGAAAACCCTAGTTCTACACAGTCACCAATCTAGCAGTGTATTTGATTGAAAACCCTAGTTTTACACAATATTTGAGTTGAAAACCCTAGTTCTACACAGTCACCAATTTAGCAGTGTATTTCGTTGAAAACCCTAGTTCTACACGGTCACCAATCTAGCAGTGTATTTGATTGAAAACCCTAGTTTTACACAGTATTTGAGTTGAAAACCCTAGTTCTATACAGTCACCAATCTAGCAGTGTATTTGATTGAAAACCCTAGTTCTACACAGTCACCAATCTAGCAGTGTATTTGATTGAAAACCCTAGTTTTACACAGTATTTGAGTTGAAAACCCTAGTTTTGCACAGTCACCAGTCTAGCGGTGTATTTGGTTTAAAACCCTAGTCTTACACCGTATCTGGTTGAAAACCCTAGTTCTACACAGTCGCCAATCAGGCGCTGGATCTGGTTGAAAACGCTAATTTTGCACAGTCGCCAGTCGATCGGTGTATTCTTTCCGATTCGAACAGTGCAACAATTTCTGTAGCATCATCATCATCATCATCGTGCACTAGTGCCATGAACATGTGCTTCCTTCCATGTTTCCGGAATCTCGAGTGCTCACAACAACAGTTGCAAAATCGACAACAATGTGTGCCATAGATGATCCGAAGAATGCTCACCTCGAGCGATTCGAAGGGGCCATAGAACGATTGCTCCTCGTCAAGGCCAGTCTGTTGCAGCCGGAGGATCTGTTGCTAGCCTTCGAGGGCTGCGATGCGGTGTTCCACTTAGCATCTCCCATGACAGATGATCCTGTGAGTTAGCTTGCCACGACTCACCGCTTCTAGAGATGGTGATTCTCTTTCTCGGGCTAGATTCTGACAACAGAAAGCCACAGGTGGAGATGCTTGATCCTGCCATCAGAGGGACCCTCAATGTGATCGATGCTGCAGCGAAGCGATCCGTCAGGCGTGTCATCTTTACTTCATCAATCGGCACCGTATATATGGATCCCAGAAGAGACCCCTCCATCGTCATCGACGAAACTTGCTGGAGTGACCTTGACTTCTGTAAGCAAACAAAGGTAAGTTCTCTTCTTCATTCATTGGAGATTCCAAAGTCTGAATTATTGTTCTGGTCCACCATTACATCAACAAAACGTACAGTAGGACAATGGTTATCAGTGTGGGGGCTCTTCTGAACGATTGGATGATGGATTGATTAGATCCATTCTTTCTTCGATTCGATACACTATTTGAACCTTATTGTTTTTGAATAAGATTTGTTTTATCTATCGACATATATTGTTGTGTCTACGACACCGTAGCTTCTCTTTCACAAATTTGCATGGAGAATATTACAGTAGCAGTGTTTATATAGAGACCATATTGTTGTTTGGGAACCTTGCATTTTAACAATAGAGCACATATGTCCTGGATTGTATCCAAATGTAGATTGTTCTGGAAAATGCAATTAGGATGATATGTTGGAATTTCATTTTGTAATCTATGTATGTTTATAGATTATCAGCTGCCATTGTGGTTCCTTCCTATAATACCCTTTTTCTTATACTAATGAATGGAATCACCTGTAATTGAAAGGGTTTAAGCATTAAGGCTTAAGATTTCGGATTTCGGATTTTGGGTTAGGGTTTATTCAGGGTGTAGAGTTTAAGATTGTAAAAATGCAAACGCCTCTTTTCATAACTAGATCTGGAGTGTGCATTAATGCTTTTCCTCCTAGAATTGGTACTGCTACGGAAAGACAGTGGCGGAGCAAGCAGCATGGAGCCATGCGGAAGAGGTGAATGTCGATCTCGTGGTTTTAATCCCTTCTTTGGTTCTTGGTCCATTGCTTCAACCTGGGATGAATGCCAGCACATTGCACATACTCAAGTATCTCACAGGTTTGGTTAGCCTCCCTTTTGAGCTTCATCCCCATATATCGAGTAGATATACATTGGAATTGCAAAGAGATGCCTAACAACATGACAATTGAAGGGCTGTCTTTGGTAAATATATGTATGGCAGGATCGACGAAAACATATGCAAACTCCATCCAAGCATACGTTGACGTCAGAGATGTAGTTGAAGCTTGTATCCTCCTCTACGAAACACCGTCTGCCAATGGCCGATATTTGTGTGCAGAGAGTGTTGCCCATCGAGGAGACGTCTGCCACATCCTTGCAGACCTCTTCCCTGACTATCCTATCCCTAGAATGTAAGTCCTGCTTGACAACTGATGCAAATGCTGAGCTCTTTCTTTTACACACTTCCTTCATAGTACACACATGAGTAAATATTCGAAAGAGAAAGAAGCGAGAACGAAGACTATATTTATGAGGAGTAGGCTAAGCAAAACTACTAAACCATTACTGATGTTGCACATACAGTATGTATGAGCACCTAGTATGAAAATCTTTCTTTAACACTAGGACAAATCCTCAGTCCATTGCTAGCTGTATCAATGCCTAACTCATCTCTGCGCAGGTGCTCGGACAAGAAGGGCCCTAGGATCCAACCATATCTCTTCTCTAATGAAAAGCTTCGGAAACTCGGACTCTCGTTCATACCTCTTAAGAAGTGCCTGTATGACACTGTCGTTTCCTTACAAGAGAAAGGCTTCGTAAAGTAGCATGCCCGAATTCTACCCAAACAATGTCATTGTTAAAAAAATGCCGACACATGTTCATCAATGTACAATCCCGTCGAAGCAATCTGATAAGGGGCACTTTGGGCATATCCTTCAAAATCAGCTTGAACTCATTTGTGCTAATTACATAATTATGAAGTTCATTAGGATCTAAACTAGATTGTCTTGGTTAGATGATGAGGTCATCCTAAGTGAACTTTATCTACGATTCATTCCCATATACCACATATGGCATCGCTATCATCAACCTTAATGAATAAAGCACCGGCTTAAGTAACGCATATGTATATCATTTGTCGGATGAAGTCCCTTACAACTTCATTTATTTACAAAACAAAACACAAAAAATCACTTCAAGTTTCAAATTTACTGACCACAGATTATGGACTAGCAATCTTTTAAGGATCTTATGAGCTATGAAAGCAAAACAATACCAACTACCACTAGAGAATGATTATTAATAATTATACATTGCATTCCAAAGTTTGATACATTATAGTTGTGATAGAGTCACATCTGTTAATGTTGATATTGTTATTGTTATGGAGATCTTGGCTGCATAGTTTCAGAACAAGCAAGCACAGCAAGTGTAGAATACACATTCAGATCTCATTGGACGCTGTGATTCATCATTTCTACCGTGTCAAACCATCTAAGCTCTAATACTGTGATTCATCATATATGCTCAGCATATAGCATGATTTGAGAAAGATTTGATAATTGTATTAAGAGTTTGTGATAGGCTCAGGACTATATACTTTCCATAAGGAGACATCCATCAAGAAATATACAAATAGATTAAAATCCAATGGATTATCCCTCAGGCACGACCAAACATTGCACATTGCTACAAAAGGTGGAAGCATTAGTGATAATAAAGGAAAGACTCCCTTGTTAAATTGAAGTTCCTACAAAATCACTATGTTAGTTTAGTTGGTTAACAGAGTAAAATGATGCAACAGTAGATACCATTTTCCTTTCCTTTTATATCAACCGTGTCTTCTTCCTCTGCTTCTGCCTCTCCCTCTTCCTCTTCCCCTGCCATGATGCCTTGACCCACTATCATAATCATCCCCACCTTTGTCCATTGAATAGCTGAACATGCTCTCTCGGATTTGGTCTGCAATATTTGATGCCCCTCGTATATTCACTGCCTGAGAATGCAAATTTTTTTCAAACAAAAAAAAAAGAGAAACGAAGAAGAAAGCTTTGCATCAACATAAGCACTGAATCGGTATCTACAATAGCTAGGCAAATGCTTTTAGGAAAAAAATCACTTGATTGGAAAACAGAATAGATCAAAAAGAAATTCAATGGCAGCTGAAGACTGATGGGAGTGATGTAAACAAATATGTACAAATTATGTTGTAATTAAAGCACAGAAAACGAGAGAGATAGAGAGAGAGGGTTAATAGCAAAAGGTTTGGGGTTTTACTGCTTAGCAGCTAGGAAAATACACGTCAAAGAAAAGCAAACTTGTTACTTTACCTCGTCTGTCCCCATCACATTTAGCTGATGATGAAGCTGGCGGGCCAATGCCTCATCATCATTGATACTTGGGCTTTGAACCACAGATGGATTCAGTCGTGTTCGTTGTGCCTCCCATTCATCTAGCGTGAGAGTACTAGCATCAGCATCATCACGGATGTATCTCTCTCTTCTTCCTCTCCCCCGCCCTCTTCCACTTCCCCTTCCTCTCCCATGTCCATCTCCAGAGCTGCTTTCATTCCGTCTCTCAAGCAGCCTCTGTGCAGCTGCTCGGTTTTGTAATGGCACCACCGGTTCTACCCCTAGAGCCTTAAGAGCATCAAATCGTATATCAATCTTCTCCTCCGGAACCTTGCTTCCATCCTTTTCTACGTTACCCTCTCCCTCACTTCCGAATGGAGTTGACACCATGGATGAGGATGGACGAGACCCTGCATTTTTAGATCAAAGGACTACTCTCATGCGCAATCAAAGATTTCTTTCCTTCAATTTTTCTCCTTGTTTTACCTGACTTCACTAGCTCATGTGAATCCTTGATCCTATCTCTTCCATTCTCACTGCTTCTTGATGTAGAAGCACCTGAATCCACCGGAACATCTGAAGCTGGAGCCTTTCCTTTTGTACCTGCCAAACACACAACATACTTGTGAGCAATGAAAGATGATAGGCTGTTTTATTAGCTCCATCGCTGTTTTGAAGGCAGTGATGCCATAAAGGATGTCTGTGATGTATATAGATCTTTGGGCTGCCCAACTGGAACAACCCGTTCACCTTGATTTGCCTTCCCATACTTTGGGATAGTTAAACCACGGAACATAGGGGGACCATCCACACCCTCAGTTCGATCTGTTTTTGCCAACCCCATTCTGGCTAATAGCGAATACTTCCGCTCAATCTCCCATCCTTGGTGTAGAGCCTCCACATGACCACCCAATATTATGATCGAATTTGCATCTCCCAACACGAACCCACTTTGTATGGGTATAACATTCTTCAAACTGACCTACAAAGAAACCACATGATGTTCTTCACATCATGAGCTCGCATCCATTTTCTCACACGAAAAGATGGCAACGAAATTAGACCTCTAAATGCAAAAAGCACCAGAACGCGCATGCAATCATCAGTCATATGACATATGTATTGTCGTAACATACATTAGAGAACTTGTGATGCAACATATGGCGCCAGAAGGTTTTCATCAACACTTGAGAACAAGTATCGATTACCTTTGTACCCGGAGCTGTAGCTAAGGAGAATTTCGGCATGGCACGGTATTCTAGTACAGACACAACAGAATGGCCATCAGTAAGCAATATCCGTAATAAACGTCCATGTTGTTGCTCTTCTCCTGTTGATGCATATGACTTGCTGCTACTCTGAGAAATGTTCCGTACTGAAACCACCTGATGACAATGATGATGACATATGTTGTATGGGATTCGTAGACAAGTATACTAAATTTAAAAGATTCACCATTTCATTCTTAATTACAGCGTAGTTTCATATACCTTTATTTACTCATGGTTGTGCATGCATACCTACATTTCCCAAATATGTGCTCGTAAATGAGTGATACATATCTAACACCCCAAGAACACCTCTAGCAGAAAAACTGATGAATGTTATCAGAACATAGCATTGGATAAAGAGGATGCACAGGGATGTGTAACTATTTTAGAAAACTAATTATGCGATTCGGTTTTACAATGAGTTTGATCAAGTGGCAAATGCAGTATGAGTATATTACTGGCTGTAAGAAAGAGAGGAAGAAATCGATCTATCTATCTGTCTGTCTGTCTGTCTGTCTGTCTGTCTGTCTGTGTATCTATCTACACATAGATAGAGAGGGAGAGAGAGAGAGAGAGAGAGATTTAACAGTAGACACACACAATCGGAGGTGATCAATAAAAGAAGGGAAGGCAATCATAAACGATAGATAGATATAGATGCGTTTGAAACAAAAACTGATTTTCAGTTGATACTACAGCAGCAGATAATGCAGCTGAACCAGAGCAAAAAGACAATCTTCCATACGCTACACACAGCAGTTTCAAGAAATCGTTAGCCAAGAGCCGGACAAGTCCTACCTGAAGGATCAACGGGCCTTGAATCTTGGAGAGGTGCTGGATGGCGGATGGATCGGGCAAGCACGGGAGGCCGATGGTTTTGAGGTCGGTGTCGAGGAGCTCAGCGACCAGGGCTTCATACGACGGATCCACGGAATGCCGAGGAGGAGGAGGGGGAGCGGCAACATCATCTCTGAGCTGCTCGAGAATCTCGGCTACGGCGCCGTCCTTGAGGTGCCATCCGTCGCTGCGCAGACGCCGCTCCATTGCCTCTGCTGCTGCCGCTGCCGCCGCCATCGCTGCAGCAGAGAGCTTCTTTCTTCCCCCGTTTTTCTGCCCCCTCTTTTCTTCCTCGTCAGTCAGACCTTCGCTTCATCGTCTTCATCGTCTTCTTTGTTCATAAAGAAGGAAACTTATTATACAAATGCCCCTTGGACTTCCAGCTCTCCTCTGTCTGAAAACTCTGGTGATGAGGAGAATGATGAAGATGATGATGATGGTGATGGTGATGCTGGTGATGATGATGATGCTGATGATGATGAGGAGGAGGAGGAGGAGGAGGAGGAGGTGGTATGAGGGTATTTGGAAAAGACATGTAGAAATATAGCAAATCAAGGGCAAGAGCTTGGACAGTTTTGTGTCGTCGGGCAAATGCC
>JBBBWG010027745.1:0-21611 GCA_037176905.1 Azolla pinnata | reverse complement strand
TTGGAAAAGACATGTAGAAATATAGCAAATCAAGGGCAAGAGCTTGGACAGTTTTGTGTCGTCGGGCAAATGCCTCCAGCTCTGTTCTGTCTAGACTCTAGTGATGAGGAGGCTGATATTGATGATGAAGAAGAAGAAGAAGATGATGATGATGATGATGATGATTATGAGGAGGAGGAGGCTATTGATTGTATGAGGATATTTGGAAAAGACATGTAGAAATATAGCAAATCAAGGGCAAGAGCTTCGACAGTTTTGTGCCGCCGGGCAAATGCCTCCAGCTCTGTTCTGTCTAGACTCTGGTGATGAGGAGGCTGATATTGATGATGATGATGAAGAAGAAGAAGAAGAAGAAGATGATGATGATGATGATGATGGTGATGATAATGATGATGAGGGTGATGATGATGTTGTTGTTGTTGATGATGATGATGGTGGTGATGATGCTAATGATGATGATGTTGAGGAGGAGGAGGAGGAGGAGGAGGAGAACTATGAGGATATTTGGAAAAGACATGTAGAAATATAGTTGAGCAAATCAAGGGCAAGAGGTTGGACAATTTTGTGTTGTTGGGCAGCACAGGTAGCACCTCACACAGTACAATGGTAGGAACTGGGAGGTTATCACCTTCATGTTGATCACGTATTATTGAGGGCCCATTTGATTCGTTTCTTAAATCATGTCCTATTTATCCCTTATTGCAACTACCCCTGATATTATGTCGGTTCCCTTTACACACATTAACATTTCGCGAAGGATCTTGCCGCTATGTGTATTTGAAATCAGCACTGCTCGTCGTATACACGGTGCTTCCTCCGTAGAGCAATTATGATTCTGGCATGGACGGCAAACAGTGCGGTTTCTCCACAAAAACTCGTAGATGGATAACAGGCATAGAGCCGATTCCGAATACGATGTCGACGATCTGCGCCTGCTTTTTAAACTGTGGAGCGAGGGAATTCGAGCGAGACAAAGCATCAGCATAGATCGCAGCACAGCACAGATCCGCAATCGGTTCCCTGTTCTCCATGCGATCGATCGATCGATCGATCGATGGCAGAGGAGCTGGTGATCATTGCCGGGCCCACAAGCGGGAGCGATCGATCGGGTGAGAGATCTCGACTAATCGATCTCCGATTCCTGCAGAACGCATATGCACGATCGGTACGTGTCCGAGACGCAGATGCACGAAAGAAGAGAAGAGAAAGAGAAAGAGAAAGAGAAAGAGAAAGAGAAGAGAAGGAAATAAAACGAAGAAATGAGTAGATGACAACCACACACACAAACACACACAAACACAAAAAGAAGGAGAGCCTCAAGAAGTGTGAGATTTCAGGACTGAATTTCTGAAGAAGAAGAAGATTGAAGAAGAAGAAGAAGAAGACGAAGACGAAGAAGAAGAAGGACCAAAACCTGAGTTTGCCCCAATTACAAACGTGTCCCCCAACCCCAGAAATCTGATCTGCAAAGAGGAAAGATTTTGTCGCCGCCTCCGAGCTCTCTCTTCCATGAACGAGAGCTTCGATCTCTGCTGCACACGCACAGAGGAAGGAAGGAAGCATCCAAGGCACCCCAGGAATCTGATCTGTAAAGCTTCGATCTCTCCATTAAAGCTTCGATCTCCCTGCACAAACAACACGCAGGAACTGGCATGGGCTGTACCACTTCCAAGGCAGACCAAGAGGCCGAGCCTCGCCGCTCCCACATCGACAGGCATGTCAGCGCGTACCCCAGCCATAACCATCAGCATCATCAGGATCAGCAAGATCAGCAGGATCAGCAGCGTCAGCATGATCAGCATCACCAGCATCAGCATCATCCCGCCTCCATCTCCGATGACATGAAGAGCGTCCTGGAAGAGCTGGAGAACAGCAGCATGAGCATGGGGCTTTATCCACCACTTCCTCCTCCTCCTCTTCCTCCTCCTCATGATGATGATGATGGTGATGATGGTGATGGTGGTGGTGGTGGTGGTGATGGTGATGATGGTGGTGGTGGTGATGATGGTGATGATGGTGGCGCCACTCATCCTCACCATCGTCACCATCATCCTCACCATCGTCACCATCATCCTCACCATCGTCACCATCATCAGCATCCACATGATGAGGAGGAGGAGGAGCATGGCAAGAAGGCGGAACAAGTGAAAGATGTGGGGAAGTACATCCACAGCTTGGGCGGCGGCCGCCCGGCCGACGCCGCCAGTGTGAAACCGATCCCCGCCGAGAAGACGAGGAAGGAGATGAAGAAGAGCAGCAGCTTCTTCATGAAGAGGCTCCGTGCCGCGGTTTCACACTCGTTCCGTCGGCGCCGCCCAGAAGCCGCCGCCGCCGCGGGCTCCTCGTATGAGATCGCCCTCCGGGAGCTAGCCGATGATGTCGACAACGACGACGACGATCACGACGAGGCTGCGAGCCCCGGAAGATTCCCTCGCGGAGAATCTCCAGCCGGCGGCGGCGATCCCGTGTGGAATCTCGGGCCTGCCAGGGCCGCGTACGAGCGCGCCCTCCAGGAGCTCGATGCCGGATTCGATCACAGCACCGGCGTCATCGAGCGAGGCGATGAGCTCAGAGTCATCGAGCATCGATCCGATGCCGATGCCGATGCCGATGCTGATGCCGATGCGTACCCCGAAAGATCTGAGCAAGCTGGGACCGAATCGAGGGCTCGATCCGAGCAAGCTGGGATCGGACCTCGGGCTCGATCCGAGCAAGCTGGGATCGGACCTCGGGCTCGATCCGAGCAACCTGGGATCGGACCTCAGGCTCGATCCCAGCAACCTGGGATCGGACCCCGGGCTCGATCCGAGCAACCTGGGATCGAATCTTCGCCCACTGTCGCCAGTTTTGCGGCGCCAACGAAGCCCCGGCTTGTTGCCGAGGACCCGTTGGCGCGGTTCGTGGAGCTGTGCCCGCCCGGCGGCGAAGGCGCGGTGGTCCTCTACACGACGAGCCTGCGAGGCATACGGAAGACGTTCGAGGACTGCAACGCGCTGCGGCGGGTGCTCGAGAGCCTGCTCGTGCGCGTCGACGAGCGCGACGTTGCCCTCCACGACGGCTTCCGGAACGAGCTCCGGGAGCTGATGCAGAGGCCCCCGCTCGCATCGCTGCCGGCGTCGGTGCCCAAGCTGTTCATCAGTGGCAGGTACATCGGCGGGGCCGAGGAGGCGCTCCAGCTCCACGAAGAGCAGAGGCTCACGCCCCTTCTCGATGGGATGCCCCGGCAGCGCTCTGCAAGCGGGCCTTGCGATGGGTGCGGCGGTGTTCGATTCATCCCCTGCCTCGACTGCAGTGGCAGCCGGAAGCTCGTCGATCCCACATCCCACGACACGATCCGCTGCCCCGAGTGCAATGAGAACGGTCTCGTCCAATGCCCTATCTGTAATTAAAACCTCTTCCGAAAATCCGCACTCTGGCCATCGCCGAGACTGTATCATTTTTCCGTTTGTATTTAGCCCGTTGCATCGCTACAAACCCAGTTTTGGTTACTCCCATGGCCAACCCAAGCCGGCGTCTCGCTCAGTGGCTGCATCCGATCCATTCAAACATGTTTTCGGAATAAGTTGGCGGCAGTAGTACCTCTAGAAAGTTCCAGAAGGTTCTAGAAAGCTCCACGGCTTTGGCTCTCCGGTGCTCCGCCATAATTCAGTTCTGTGCATAATTCATTTCTGTGCATTCTCAAAACAAGGATGTGGTGTTGTACAAAACCAACAGTTCAATGCTATCTGTCGATCGTTATCCCTTCCAAAATGAAACCAGCAAAACAAGGGATCATTTCGTGGCGGTTCATCGATCGATGGAAATACAATGGTCGAAGAAGAAGAAGAATTACTCATCACCTCAACCATGTACACCGCATCTCTATCAGCATGCATTTTGTAAATCTACATGTATAGAGATGCATGCGCACATCGATCGGGCATACCAGTCGACCAGACAAAAGATGCAAGTGCACATCGATCGGGCATCATACCATTTCGACCAGATTGAGATGATCATTTTATATATCTCGACCACCATGTCCCAAATCATTCTATCTTCCTTGCTATCCTCATGAGATTCTCCACTACATCGAGCGTGAGCCTCTGCGGGGAGAACCTGTCGACCATGGTTTTCCTGGCGAGCAGACCTTTGGCCTTCGCTTCCGACGGGTGCAGATAGACACGGCGCATGAGATGTCGGAGATGCGGCACCGAAGGATCCGCCCAGAAATGCCCTCGGAAGGGGCCCTCGTCGATCTCGACGAGGCCATCGATGCGCAGAGGGTAGCTGTTCTCCTCATCCATGTACTCGGTCATGCCGGACCAGTTGGTGGCGATGACGGGCAGTGCCATAGCCATAGCTTCCACGTGAGGTCTTCCCCATCCTTCCCCTCGAGATGGCAACACGAACGCATCCGCGGCCTTGTAGAGCCTCGGCAGATCCGACTGCGGAACATGCTCGTCGCTCACGAGAATCGCCGGCCATCCGTCTGCGGGCTCGATCAAGCCCAGCTTCTTCACGTGCCCTCTGATCTGCTCCCCGTAGCTTCTCTTCGCGCTGTGATACTCGCTGGTTTTGATGCAGAGCAGAACGTCGTCTGCGGCCGAGAATTCCTCGACGTAAGCTTGAATCAGCACGTCCCAGCCCTTCCGGAGCTCCCACTTGAAGATGCTCAGGAACACGTACGCCGATCCTGCGCTCCTCGGCTCCTCCTCCCCGAGCACGCGATCGAAGCTGCTCAGCACCGTCTCGAAAGCCTGTTCCGCGACGATTCTGCTCGGATCGAAGAAGGACGAATCGACGGATTGGCCGATCCTGACGAGCCTCGACGGATCGACGCCGCTCCTCGCGAAGCTCTCCGCGTTGAATCGGCTCGGGACCCAGACCTCGTCCATTCTGTTGCACCGATCGACGTGCTCGCGGCTGAGCCGATCCGTCTCGAACATGGTCCTTCCGATCGCGTACCTCGGGCGATGATCTCCATCTCCATGGCCGGAAGAAGGCGGGCATGGCAAGGTCTCGTACAGAGGCGGGCTCCAAGCCCCCGGCTCGCTGTGGCAGATCACGACGGTGTCGTTCAGAGGCAGATCTGCCTGATGATACGCTCTCGCCATGAGGAGCTTCTTGGTGCTTGCAGGGAGACCTCGCCAGAAGACCTCGCTCGCCATGTCCCCATGCGGTTGTATGCAGAGATGCGGCACAGATCCGCTCGATTCCAACCCTAGAACGAAGGACAGAGCCTCGGAGCAGTATCCCCCGCCCGACAGGAACGGCGCCATCCACAGAAGACGATGCGGGAACGCGGCGCCTTTGCCGCTCTCCGATGGCGTCGCAGCAGATCCGGAATGTGGTCGTTGCTGTTGTTGTCCCAGAAGGCGATGTAGCACCTTCTTCGCCATGGATTCCGTCGCTCCTACCACTCTCCGCGTCAATCGGTAGTAGCCGATGAAGTGGTAGGCTGTGCAGAGAGACGATCCGTCTTCCCGGGATCCTTCCTTGCACAAGCTGCCGCTGTCTGTCACGAGATTGATGCATAGTGCAAGAAGCAGGATTGCTGCTGCAGCTATCCATATCCTACGGCTCATGGAAAGGACTGAGAGAGATCACAAGACCTGAATTACCTCCCCATCAAACGGATGAAGACCTTTTGGCAGAAGATTTGCAGCAGTACAGAGCCCTTAACTGGAGAAGAATCAGAATCGAAACATGTATGTATATGGCTCATGGAAAGGACTTGAGAGAGATCACAAGACCTGAATTACCTCCCCCATCAAACGGATGAAGAAGACCCTTTTGGCAGAAGATTTTTGCAGCGTACAGAGCCTTGTTAACTGGAAGAATCACGGCACCTCAGAAATACCCAAATCGAAACATGTATGTATGTTTTCTACATATCTGCTGTGGATATGAATATGACTGCGTATACCTGTAAAATGCGATTCCTTGTATACATACACCCACCGACATGGTTGTATCAATTTGCTGATCAACATCTGCAGCATCATAACCTGTTCCGATGGTTCTAATTTAGTTTCACTCTTTATCTGTTGTGATGAAGATATGCAAGCCAATCGGCTAAAATAACAGATTAATTTTGCGAGATTAATAAGCCCACGATTGATGGAGATGATTCCGGTTTGTGTCGGGCCCATCACAATTGAGCCTAGCAAGTATGGAAATTTCATTCGGACCGAATTTCGTTTTACTTAGTCTGCTGCTTTCCATCAACATGTAGCTGATGCTCTTTTTCAGGGGATGTCACTTCATGCAACTAAAGTTTCTGAATGGAGACACAAAGAAAACCCTCTTTCAACGTGCAATCACAGCAACAAATACCATGCTTCAACATCTGAACATCTTGCAGATCAACGGATCCCAGATCGTGATGAAGCAAACATGATCATTATCAGTGTCATCCAATGATGAAGATAAGAATATTAATTTCACATGAGCGAAACATAAGCGGCGGCGGCAGATTCATCGAGTACCCTGATTTGGATTCCAATGTCAAGAATAATACATTCAAGAATTACAAAGTCGAATTTTCCACCATCCCTATGAAACTTCCGCTGCCGGCTTGAAAGTCGATGTGGGGGCATCATAGAACCATCTAGACATAAAAAAATAACGGTTTTCAGAAACTTCATTCTTCATGGAGATAAAACACAGCATTTAAAAAAAAATTTACACAAGCAAGGTTCACACCTGCATAAGAAAGTAGGAATAAGGGCTTCGTTCATATTGCCGCTCTTTATAAGCTCTTGACGCCGATGCATTTCCTTGGCATAGCTCTCAGGTCTTAGGACTAGGCATTGCCCTTGAATTGTTCCCACCAAGTTATTATCGCCATGGTTAGATTCATAGACCTGTTCGATTTTAATGTATCAAGGATTAATTACTTTCTAAAGTCGAAGATAATAGTAACATCAAGGTTTCGGTAGAGGGAGAAAAACACCCTAGCTTTCTTGAATGTCTACCAGATTACTTCCATGTTTCCGAAAATTACCACTCCTCTGCAGCACAGAACATTTACAACCGTGGAATGGGATAAATTGTGGTAATCGTGTAGGGGTATTCTGGTAGATATATCTACAAAGCACAGGGTGTTTTTCAGTATATATTCCTTCAAAATTATCACCTCGTGCCCCTCAGGGTTCAAAGGCCGGCTGGAAATCATTGCCAAGTCCGAGGGATAATAGCACCAATTCACTCTGACCCACTTTGACCCTGTGGTGGTATCTTCCCATAATGCCTAAAATAATATTCATTAACAACAACTCAGAAAACTAGAAAGAATAAGAAAAAGGTAGATACATCAGACACGATATGCTAATATAAATCTCAAAATGAGTAAAATATAAAATGTTAACCTGAAGCCTGGCAATATACGGAGGCACATTTGGAGTCTCAGGGCGAAACAAAGCACAATCTTGCAACCGATATAGCATACCACCAACCTTGCAACTGGCATAAAAAATCTTCCCATTGTGCTTCTGCAACGCTTCCCCAATCCACTCTATTTGAAAACGCTCTGTGTCCTTAACAAGGCGGTTCGGGTCATCTCGCTCGCGTCGGGAAGATGCATCATCCCCACTTTCAACTGCGTCAGCAGGTGCATTGGACTCCTTCCCTTTTTTCGTTTTTGTCTGTGACTTTGGGGCCTGTACTACTGTTGGAGATTGGCTACTCATCCCTTGAGCAACAACATTTGCCACTAAATCACCATTCACTATAGGCCTAAGAAGTTTAGAAGACGACCTTTCAGCATCCACATCTCTTGAACTTGCAACTGTAACGACCTTAGTACTCTCCTGTGATCTTGTTCTGTAGCCCATGTCTAACGAGCCACTTGGGTTTCGCATGTTATCTGCCTTTGGAACTTGAATATGTAGTCCTGGAATAGTGGTACTATTTGTCCCAGTAACCCCATTCGTAAATGAGAATCCGGGTTTCACTCGTCCATATTTTCCCTTTTCTTGATGGGTCGCAGAAATCGAAACACATTTCGGACAATACCAGTCACCTTTTGGGATGCCCTTCAGCAAGTGGTTCTGTAAACACCTTAAATGAAAGACTTTTTCACAAGAATCGCAAGACAATACATTGGCTGTTTCTCTGATTATCATCTTGCAAAACTCACAAGGTACAGGAATATTCATGAATGACTTTGGATAAGCTGTTTGGACTTCAAGATCTGAAGGATTCGGTAAGCTCACCAATTGTTGTATGGTTTGCATAAGCTGCCTCTGTGGATCCACTACTTCTGGCTCACTTTTCTGGCTTTCTTCATCTGGTTTAGTAGTAGTTGACGTTGGTGACAATATCTCCTCGGATGCCGCCGGGGCTTCTTGTGGAATAGGTTTTGATGGAAGTTGTTCACTGTCAATCCGCGGTACAGTCCTTACAGGCTCCCAAACATTGTTGATACCTAAAGCTAGCGAGAAGGAAAGCTAGTCATGTTAGATGTAATGGTGATAACCTCCATTATGTAGGTTAGGTATACGATGCAGCAATATATATAGACATTATTTATATACGTGTGTATGTAGACAGCTATAATCCAGCAGCTTCCCCTATGCCCTCCAACCATTACTGGAGTGTATTAATTCTTAATCCTAAAACAAGCACATTTTATGTAAGAGCCTTTATGAAATCTACCTGATGTTTGCACTCTTTGGGAAGACTCCTTTCTATCAAAACTTTTTGGTGCCTCTGCCTGAAAGACAATAGAAGGAAAGAGTTTATCAATGTACAAAAGCAAATACGTTGTTATTTATCTATGTGACTATGAAATACCAATTCTTTCATGTAAACAAGTAACTTGCAGCTGAAATATTCAGCTCAAATTTAGCACTGGACAGGTATGCAAAGTTCAGTTTCTTATCGTTCCAAAGAGTTTCTTTACAACCAAGATACAGCCAATAGCTAAAATTTTGGCTGGAGTTCATCACTAGCAAGATGTGCTTCCACTTTTTATCAGGTTAAAGAGTTTCTCTGCGGCTAACTAAGGGCACTATGATTGTTTCTTTGAATTGAGCTATATGTTCTAGGCCAAATGCATAACAAATTCATTTCACATGCCAAGGTATTCTCATCTCTCACTTTGCCATTAGGATCTAGAGAGGCAGGAGGGACGTGTTATAGAATGGTGCATGTTTTTATAACTCACTGCTTCAACGGATTTATTGATGAGCCTAGAAATACCTTGGGGCATTTCTCTGTCTAGTTTCTCATATATTCCACAAAGCAGCACAGAATCCATTCAAAATTAGAATTTGCGACTGTTTCCCAGCAGAACATTTGCAAAGAGATACAATGAAATGGATCTGCCTTAACATATTTATTTATATAATCTCGCTGAGAGCCAAACAACTTCACACAACCAACTGGAAAAGTATAATTATCATAGAAATTCCAAAATATCGGAAACGTTTAAGAACTCCAGAGGAACTTCAAGCAACTAGTTCATCACTCTTGCAAATATGCATGCTGCAGGAATATATACCCTCTTCGCTACAAGAGCTACTAACAAATCATGAAAGTGTGAAAATATTGCATGACATGATACATGACTAGAATAATCTAGCAACCATGAACGTTTCCTGTCACCATTCTTCTCAGAAATTAGGACTTCAGCTGATTTCCCAAATCTGACTCGTCGGAACAGCAAGTTCTTCTTTCTAACTTGGGTTTTCTTCGGTTGGTACGAAGACTTCCAAAATGAAGGTTTTCAGCAGATTCACAGCCCTTTAGTCACTGCTATGGAACATATATCTAAAATCCTGTGGAACATAGAACTTTTGTGTATTCATATTCAGGGATCCACCCATGGACATATTCATGCAGGTTCCTGCCTACTAGCTTGGTTTTGATATTCTTCTATTGGTATTAATATTTCTATAAATAGAATTCTCAATGCTCGTTTCTATGGATCATCAATATCCAACATCCTTTTAAATGGAACCACATAAGAAATTTGCGATTTCATATTCAGGGATTCACCCATCAATGCTAATCCTCGAACACGTTCATGCATGCAGGTTGATGCTTCTGGGAAGACAAAAATCATTTAACACTCTAGCATTTTATTCTTTTCAGTGTGATGTGCCAGACCTTTCCTATCAGGAACCCTATGAAAACAAGATGAGTACAAAAATGAGTTGAATCATCATGATAAGACCATATCAAAGATAGAGCTAATCATCGCATTTGTGTTAAAGCATTTGTAACCATCAATATGGAATCGTGAACATTTGATTTAACAGGATACGATTCACCCATAACATTTACACTATAGAATTTATATAAAGCACCACATACCACAACGGTTTGAATTGTTGGTGGCCGAAAACTCTCAAGAATTTGTGAGAATGTCTTCACTTCCTGTCCTTCAGGTCTCTTTAGAGCAAGATCTTCGACTAGACGCTCAATGACTTTTGGTAATATAAGGTCTTTTGGTGCAAATCCTTGTATTAAAAAACCTAAATGCCCATAAGCTTCAGCTTGAAGCTTCCTTTCCACGTCTGTTGGCTTCTGACCAGCCCTTATAAGTCCAAGCCCTGACAGAATTAACACAATATCTGCTATATGTTTCATAGCCGAATCCATGTGTGAGAAAAGAGGTTGGATCCCTGTTGTCCGCAACCGCTTTTTAGGCGGTTCGCATGATACCTGTCTCTCTGCTAAATCTACAAAGTCATGTAACGGAATCGTGACCTTGTCTTTATACAGACCGTGTGGTTCCTCATGGGGTTCAAGACCTCTTGCTTCTTGTTCATTGGCCAGAGTATTACCGACTAATATGCATTTTTCATGTTGATGTGGATTTTGCTGTTCTTGTTGCTGTTGGTGGTCATATTGCAGTTGACGTTCATGTTGCAGTGGCTCCTGTTGTTGATGTTGCTGTTGTTGTTTCTGCTGCTGTTGATCTTGTTGCTGTTGCTCTTGATTTTGATGTTGCTGTTTCTGTTGTTGCCCCTGCTCTTGCTTCCACTGTTCCTGTTGCTGTTGTAGTTCTTGTGCTTCCTCTTTTTTGTGTTGCGGCTCAACTTCATGTGCTTGTTCTTTTTCTTGTTGGTGTTGGTATTGATCCTTGTACTCTTCTTCAAGTTCTTGTTCTTCATGTTCTTCTTCTTGCACTTCGTGTTCTTCATTTTCATCTTCTTCTTCAACTTCTTCTATTACAATCACTTCTTCTTCTTCTTCTTCTTCATCTTCCTCGTCATCTTCTTCACCTTCATCGTCCTCTTCTTCAACTACTTCCTCTTCGATTACTTCCTCTTCTATTACTTCCTCTTCAATTACTTCTTCAACATCTTCCTCTTCTTCTTCATCTTCATCTTCGTCATCTTCATCATCCTCGTCTTCTTCTTCTTCTTCTTCTTCTTCTTCTTCTTCTTCTTCTTCTTCTTCCTCTTCTTCTTCTTCTTCTTCTTTTGAACCATCATCATCCATAGCAAATGAAGACTTGCCTTTCAAACGGGGACTAGATTTGTCTGCATCATCTTTGGATTTAGGAAAAGCCTCTGACATAGAGGGACCCGATGAATCCATGGCTTGAATCATTCTAGGGTAAAATATCTCACGAATTTGTAGTCATCAAAAATAGCTTCTTGTAGAAGCTCCATAAGCCATGTCATAAATGCATGAAACCTGATGTTCCCCAAACTCCTAGCTTGCAGAATTCTGTGAATTTTTTAATGGGATCCAAACACAGCAGAATTTCTGTGTAAAGTGAAATAATAGGTTCCAAACCCCCATGCAAAATTCTGAATAAAATCAAACTGGATCAAGCCCTAGGGAAAATCCCTGTGTGTGGACAAACGGGATCCAATCTCTATGGCAAAGCTTTGCATAAAAACGGATCTTTGTAAACCCTTGGCCAAGAAATCAGCTACAAATTCAAAATTTAGGGATGAACTCCAGGAAAAAGGATTCCAAAAACCTAGTGCAAAATCCTGGGTAGAATCATATAATCTTTCTATCCATTGGGCAAACTATCTGTTGATATTCCGAACCCGAAGCCCAAATTCTATGCAAAACAGATGGTTACCACCCCCCTGCAGCAAAAATCCGCATAGCCACAGATGTATTCCAGCCCCTGTGCGACACCACCAATAATCCAAATCCTAAAACGGCCACGAAACCTCTGCGTAGAATCCGGCATCAAATCCAAGAGCAAAGGAGCGGATGCCTGAGCACCGAGGGAGCATACCTGTAGAAATCCATTCTCCGAAGCGATCGGCGTTCTGTGCGGCGGAGACAGGGAAGGCGGGGCCCGACGGATTCCCCGGCTTCCGAGGTAGGAGGAGGGATCGAAGGAGCGGGAAAACTGCGGAATCTTTCAAAACCCGGACGGGAAAGCAAACGCAAAAACGCCCGAGAAACACAAACGCAAAGGCGCGAATCGGGAGCAGCGATCGCTACTAAAATCACAAGCGTGTGGATGAACGGATTGGACTGGAAGGAAATGGAAGACGGAGAGGAAGGAAACGGGGGGCGGGGGAGGGCAAAAAAATACACAGTCGGGGCAGGGAAACAGAACCCTAGCTTTTGTTTTTTGTCTTCGGAAAAGAAAAGAAGAGAAAGAAAGAGACGATGTGTGTTTGTGTGTGTATGAGCTTTTCTTTCTACATGTGAAAACTCACATGGATCTGTGTCTTGTCTTTGGCTTCCGATCGTCGAAACGGAGGGAGACGAATTACGCACGCGGGGATCGATGCGATGAAATCCATCTGCGTCTCTACGGATCGATCGATCGATGCGATGAGATGAATCTGTCTGCATCTCTACGTGTCGATCGATGCGAGTGAATCCGTCTGCGTCTCTACGTATCGATCGATGCGATCGATGTGTCTGCGTCTCTACGTATCGATCGAACCGAGAGCGTGTGTGCGCATTGATGCGATGGATTCGTATACGTATAGATCGATGTGATGGATTCGTATACGTATAGATCGATGTGATCGATTGAATCTGTGAATACGTACGTACGTACACGAACAGATCGCGTATGTAAGTTTGCCACCGTCGTGCGTATTGTCTGCGTCGGCGGATCGATCGAATCACGAGCACATGCAGATCAATGCGATGAATTTGTATATGTACATGAATAGATCGTGTATGTAACCTGTCTACGTATGCGTGTGTGATTATCGTCGAACAACGGGAGTTGGATATGCAGGATCGATGCGATGAATCGGTTTGCGTCTCGAGATCGATCTAGTACAGAGCATATGTAGATCGATGCGATGAATCTGTATACGTACGCGGAGAGATCGCGTATGACATAATCCGCTTGCGTATGCGTGTATGCTGATTATCGAACAACGGGAGATGGATACGCAGGATCGATGCGATGGATCGGTTTGCGTCGGGAGATCGATTGAGTACAAAGTGTATGTAGGTCGATTCAACGAATTTGTATACGCACATGAATAGATCGTGTATGTAATCTCTCTGCGTATGCATGTGTGTTGATCATCGAACGATGGGAGGTCGATACGCAGGATCACACAAACAGATCGCTTGTGTAATCAATCTTTGTATGTGTACGTGTTGACTGTCGAACAGTGAGAGATGGATATGCAGGATCGAAGTGATGAACCGATCTGTGTCTACGGATTGATCAAGTAGATGCGATGAATTTGTTTGCGCCTGCGAGTCAAATTGAATAGAGAGCATATGTAGATTGATTGACGATTTTGTATACCTACACGAACAAATCACGTATGTAATTTGTCTCCATACGTGTGTGGACTGATCATCGAATAGAGAGAGGTGAATATGCAACATCAAACAAAGAAAAAAAAAACTTGTCTGTGTCAGCGGATCGATCGAACAGAGAGCATATGCAAATCGATGCAGCAAATCTATATACATAATTCGAACTGATCGCGCAAAGGAGAGAGGAGATTGTGTTTGAATGGTTAAAAGTTAAGAAAACGGATCGGTGGAGAGGTGTACAAACATAGATATGCGCTCCCATAGGATGAGACTAGTGAGTTTTGGCACCGTTCTATCCTCTGACACAGTTAGGAAGTGCAAATTTGAGAAATAGACCATGCATGCGCAATGATGCTCCATGCATTTCTTGTATTCGTATCTTTTATAGTTGATCTGTTCGCTTGCTGCCTCCAGCTTCATTTGTTGTATTTAATCTTACAATGGGAGACAAAATGTGTGAGATCTTAGTTTAGGTCTATAAAAAGAGGCTAGCTTCTAGTGGGTTACTATGCAAAGACTCCAAATTAGCAAAACGGAGCCACAGTCTGATGATGCCAAGTAGATGGTGTCACTCGTTCTGAAGGGGAAAATGAACCTCCCCAACGGACATCGAGATGATGGAAGGCCCTATTGATTTCATCAACAAACTAAATGTCAAGAGACAATCAAAGATGAGAAAAAGTAAGAAGTAAAAGAAGAAGGAAAAATCAGAAGAGGGGGAAGAGTAAAAAATCAATTCATAGTGAACACTGTCGATGTTTATAATAAACTAGTTGACAGTAAAGCTTGGGTAGCAACTAAAGTTTTTGATACATGGCATATTATTTGTGTAGGTGGATGATGTTAAAGAGTTTGAGATACAAGATGAAGAATCTCATATTCCTTTTTGTGCAAATGTGTTTTTTTGGCCTACTATGGTTGGTAGGTTGCCTTTGCCTATGACTTTAAAACGAATACACGTTTCCAGTGAAACATGCGCCTTAGTACAACGATTGATAAAGATGTTAGATACAAGTTTATATGTTTCCATTTTGCTAAAAGTATATGGATAGGTATATCACAACTATAGGGGGCCATAACTTAGAAATTTCCTGTCACCTTTCAATAGGTTTTTATCGAAGCTTATAGAGTTTTACCAACCCCAACCTACAAGGTTGTGTTTAATTATTTGAGGCACTCGAGTATATAATATAACTAGAGCTTGAGGAAAGATTATTTATTTGATGAATTTTTGAAGTACCTCAGTATGTATGTAAGATAAAAGGAAAGTTGATTTGACAGTTTTCACGATCATTTTATACGGAAACATTGTTTCCAGATGAGCTAGATTTATGTCATTTTGTATTGTAACAACTTATAAGGTAGTTCGATAACACAAGTTTTTCTTTTTCTTTTTCTTTTTCTTTTTCGAAAGAAATAACCTTACCATCAGCTATCCAAATCATAACAATAACGCTAAAATAAAAATACGTATATACGGAGAGATACATTTACGAGAAATATACCTCCAAAATATACCAAAATATACAAAAAATAGAGTTGACAGCTTTTTTTGGGCATCATCGTCACGTTGTTTTAATACGGAGAGATACATTTACGAGAAGAAGAAAGGAGCAGAAGAAAATAAGAGAGAAAGAAGCAAGAAGAAAATAAGAGAGAAAGAAGCACAAGAAAATAAGAAGAAGAAGAAGAAGAAGAAGAAGAAGAAGAAGAAGAAGAAGAAGAAGAAGTGAGAAGAAGAAGAAGAAGAAGAGAGAAGAAGAAAGAGAGAGTTTTCGTTGCAGTCAAAAGCGCTTTGGTTTTTCTTTATTTGTCTATTTACTTAATTGTTTTTTTTATAGATTTGGGGTTCAAACGTCATTTTTTAAACTCAGTTTTTCCTTCTCTTTTTCTTTTTTTATATTTGTCTATTTATTTATTTATTTATTTTTACTCCCTATCTCCTCTCTCTCTCTCTCTCTCTCTGCGCAGAAAGCTCCTCCCGCCTCTTTTTTGCTCTCTTTGCTTCTTCTCTTCAAATCTACTGATGCAGTCGATGCAGTGGTAGCAAGCAGTCGGAGTACAGAAGGAGGAGGAGCTGGACAAGGAGCTGGAGAAGGAGGAGGAGGAGCAGCAGCAGCAGCAGGAGGAGCTGCTGGGAAGGGCTTTTTCATTTCCTTCTTCTTCTTCTCTTCAAATCTACTGATACAGTAGACGGAATCGTAGCAGTGGTAGTCGGAGGAGGAGGAACTGGAACCGGAGGAGCTTGCGTTGAAGATCCGCAGACGGCGAAGAATTTAGTAGTTGTCGAAGCGCCGGAGCACGACTTGTAGCTGCGGATGATCGAAGAAAGGTCCCTTCTCAGACCCGGCAGGCAAGGAAAGAAGGAGAAGTGTGCACTTCTCCCGCTCTCACAGAATTGAATAACCGCTGGGCCACGCTAAGAAGATGGAGCAGCAGCACCGGCTTCCCCAAGCTGCTCAGAATCCGGGAAGAAGTTCATGGATTGTGCGAGTGGTTTTGACCAGGAATTCAACTTCTTAGGTGTAATTATAGGGCTTCTCGCAAGAGATCTCGGAGTTTCTGGATATTGCTGAGATTCTCCCCCTTTCGTTACTGTATTTTTTCCTTCATTGGAGGAATAGGAAGGGCCAAACATGCTAAGAAGGCTTGTTGATGAAGCTTTTCGATGTGATTCTGAAGGCTCCCCTCGAGAACTCTGAAAATTTCGAGTGTTTTTTTCCTGAGGCTTACTTTTCTGGAGGGAACTTAAGAATTCTCATTCGAGGATGCAAAATAAATTCTCTTCTGCATTTGCCTTCATCCAAGAAATTAGGAAGGTCAGAAGAGTTACAGTTTTGAGTCCGGGGTGCCTTCTTTCAAGAGGCGTGGATCTTTTGTAAGCTACTTCTGTGGGTTTGCTTCATTCTAAGACATCCAACGTGAAGCATTTTGTCGTAAAATCAAGCTCTTGGGAATGAAAGGAAACAATGGATTCGGCATGTACAATTGATCCCAGTATCTGATAATCAGATTTGCATGGAGACATCACAGTAGAAAAGACTATTCCCTTGAGTAGTTCTGTAAGATAATCTTCAGAATGGGTGCAAAGAAACGGTCTAGTATTGCAGAAGATGATGGATTCTCTTATATATGTGGAATCTGCCATGATTTTGGCGAACTTATTTGCTGTGAGAAGTGTGGGCATGGATTTCACCTGGAATGTCTGGGCTTCAAAACCGTGCCTAATGAGGATCCATGGTTATGTAAAGATTGCAAAGATGGCAAGGTTTTTCCTAAAACTCATATAGTCCTTATTTATTTGATGGAAACTTTACAGTGCAACAACCAATTTTAGTGTGCATATTACGTGTGTATGTGTTTAAATATATTTACTTCTTCATCTATACGTGTATCTATATGTACATGTATGCACATTTGTGCTATTTATGTGTTATTGATATAACAAACTCATATAGACACTATATCTGTAGATTTTTGTATTTATGTATCTGCTTGACATTTGTATGTCTCTATGCACGCATGGGTCTTGATGTTTCGCCCCTGACACATTTCTTTGATGTAAGGTGCAATGTTTTGAGTGCAAGGAGCTTGGAAACGAAGATGATGATGCCATATTCCAATGCTCTAATAAGAAATGCAAGAAATTCTACCATCTCGAGTGTACTGGGAGCTGGATTGGAGAGTTCCGGTGCCGGATCTGTCCTCAGCATAGGTGTAATGCATGTGGTAGTAAGAAAAACAGTGGTGAATGGAAGCTTTTCCAATGCCTTGAATGCCCGATGGCTTATCACGAGAACTGCCATCCAGATGGCTCGATGTTATTGGAAGACATTCCTGGCTACATGATTTGTGGGAAGCATGAGAATGCGGGGAAAAATACCACTGTAAGATCACTGAATCCACTAATTCCATTATCTTATATATGGTGGTGATACACATTAATGTGAAACCACTCGCCTTATTTTCTGTAATCAGCTCTATGTGCTATCTGTGCAATTATATAGTAATCCATGATGAAGGGGGTGGGGGGAAGCATCTTCGGAAACAAAATGAAACACTAGGACGTAATTGAACATTTTCCTGAAAAATCGTGTATCTAGATGGCATTTCGAGACATAATTCGGAACCTCAATGAACAGAAATCGGAATGTTTTCCTTCATGCCATTTTAGATTACAAACAAATTTGCACTTGGTTGAAATTTACTGATTTCGGCTATGACATAAAACAACTGCAGCATTTTCAGTAATTTTCACATCTTAACTGATGCAATTAGAGCAATGATCATATTGACTTGTTGCAAATATGGTTTGAGTATGTCTTACATTTTTGAGGTTTAAGTGATGGCATTGTTGCTAATGATCTGAAGTATTGATTTATTTTGACTTTCAGTGTACTGTTAAGATCCCAGATACCGTGTCTCTTTTCCAAGTTCTACCTTTGCCAACACATGTTTGTGATTTCGAAATACCACAAATAATGCACGAATTTGCAAAGAAGCTAAAGAATAAGCCTCCAGCATTTGTTCATATACGTCGCAGTATCCTTTTCTTTCCAAAGTTGTATTATATATTTTTCTGTTCTGAACACATATCATAACATACATATGGTTGTAAAAGAGTACTGCTTATATTATATGTACTATATCAAACCATTATATACAAGTAAGGCATTCTCTTGTTCTAGCCTTGATGGTGTACAGACATATATCTAGTAAAGAAGCCCAAGAGGCGTCCAGAGGAAGAGTACATGCAATGTACATGTGCACGTTCTGGAGTGTCACGGGAATCATGTGAGAAAGAGTGTATTTGCAGGTAACATGTTCTATACATCAGTGGATGATTTTATTGACCCTAAGCTTTGTTTATATCTTCTAGAGTTTTAAACATTTCATTACCCCAAATGGCAGCCGTTGACGCCCATGGGAAATAAAAGAAAAGGATTAATTTTCCTGCACCCCTTACAATTGGCTGTATTGAATGCGTGAATGCTTTTTCTGTGAGAGAAATGGAAAATTAGGAGCGTTTGTCGAAGTGAATAAAGACTCGGGCTATTATGGATTTTTCGCTAACCTTATGCCTATTTAAATGGAATGTTTGTATAGTCTGCTGCAATATACTTGCTCATCAGCGTGTGGTTGTGGACCTTCTTGTACCAATCTACCATTCCAGAAGCGCAGTGGCCGGAAGGTGCAACTTACTAAGGTAATCCTTGCATGGGTTAAATCTGTATTACTTTGCTACAGTGTTCTACTGCCTGCTAATCTTCCACAAAACCACCGAATATTTTAGACAGATAAATGTGGATGGGGACTAACAGCAGCCGAGTCCATAAAGGCTGGTGATTTTGTAATTGAATATGTTGGTGAAGGTATTGGTACACAGTTCTTTCATTGGCATATTATGTGTTTACATTTGTATGTATGCTTTCACCTTCCTTCAATAGCAGGCTCATTACATATAGACTAAATATTCGCTCTTGGTCATGAACAGTCATTAACGACAAAATGTGCGAAGAGAGATTATGGGGTATGAAAGAGCGTGGTGAGAGCAATTTTTATATGTGTGAGATTAATCGTGAGATGGTGATTGATGCAACATTCAAGGGAAACTTGTCTCGCTTTATCAATCATAGTTGCTGTCCCAACACTCAGCTCCAGAAATGGTAAGTGTTGCTTTGTATAATGCTGAATATTGTGAACTATTCTCTGAAAGAGACAATTAAGGACTGAAGACTAACATGGCATAGGCGTGGCTTAGTTATTTGATCATTGAAGTGGCGCTATTCGTGCTTTAACGATTACAAAGTTGAAGTATTTAAACAGATAGAATCAGGGTGGATACAATGAATATCCTTTCAGAATCTGAGTGTAGACAATTAATATCGTCTCTAGGATGTCAACATGGAAATAATATCCAGATTTTACTCAATAACAGACTCCACTGAAGAGTTTAAGCTAACATATGAGACGGTAAACTGCTTTAGTTTTCGTATCTTCATTTGAGCATCATTCCGATTTAGCAGCTTTCAGAAAGAAGCTGTTATCTTCTTAACTAACCATGCCCTTTGCAGAATTGAAGGTAACATCGCAAAGAAACCGGTTTTAGTTCTTTGCGTTAAGTATAAGTGATCCGACGCAGCATTTTTTGTCTGGCTCTAGGATCCTCCTTTGAGTGATGCACATATTTAGTCTAAAGTGTCACTGATTTTTGTTATATCCCATAAGAACGCTTAAAGAAAGCAGGTATATTAGTTCAGCTAGGATTTTAGTTGGAATCAGCTAACTCATTTTACAATGTTTCAACCAAATCTGGCAATAAAATGACCTAATAATAATGCTTGCGTCACAAAAATTAGATCATAAATTGCTTACTGTCTTCTCTTCTTTTCCGATGCATATCTTGAATACGATCAGGCAGATTAATGGGGAGACGAGGATTGGCGTCTTTGCAATATCAGATATTAAAGAGGGTGAATTCATTTCATATGACTACCAGTACGACTCGACATTTCTCTGAGAGAAATCTTCAAAAAATGGTAACTCAGATGTACTTTTTAAAAGTTTCTAACATAACAATCTTTTGTCAATAGGTTCATCCCGTTTGGTCAAGAACAAGATTGTTTTTGTGGCACGTCAGCATGTAGAGGCAAACTAGGGCGAAAATTGAGTAAACAAAAGGCGTCTGCTACAGTGGCCTTAGAAATTGTTACAAGGGAGGTTCATATGTCAACAAAGTGTAACTCTGTGAGTGTTTACATTTATGTTAGTGTAATGCTATGGTAGCTTACCAACTTTAGTAAATTAACTTCACAAAACTTATTTTATCTTATTTCTAGCTTGGCAAGTTCTTCTGTGAGGGCAAGGCAAAGTCTCATGCTAGCAATCAATGTGGAGGTAATTTGGTGATTTACACACAAGCTATTGGGAACAATTATGGTTAAATATCAGAATTGAGATGTTGTCCGATTTGTCTAATCATCACAACTGTTGTCTGGTCTTCAGTGAATGGAAGATCTTCAGCGAGTGCATGCATTGGGTGTAAAGTAAGAATATGGTGGCCGCTTGACAAGAAGTAAGATATTTGATATCTCTATATATTACTTAAAGTTAGATGGGCATGTAATAACCACTAAATATTGTTGTTTTCCTGAGGCAGGTATTACAGTGGCACAATCATCGACTTTGATGATCATACACGAAGACACACAGTATACCTCTGTGCCTACTTCTAATGATTTTTTATTCTTAATTTGAACATTATTTTTCTCGAATGTTTCATTATGACGAATTTCAGGCTTCTGAGATTCCACATATCCGCAATCAAATCGAAATCCCTAGATATATTTCTCTCACTGTCACAATGTGCATTTCCAAAATTGCAATGTTCTTGGACATCAAGAGTCACCCACACATATCATGGATTCCATCACTTTGGTCATGTAGGTCATATTTAATTGGAAGACGATAATAAAATCTACTTATTTCTCTATGTTGCATATATGATGCATAAATTGGCATTTTACTCGTGATGTTCCTGTTTTCTTGTAATGTTTGTTTTTGTCACGCTTCTTTTGGAATTTTAAACTCAAATTTCTAATGTGGGCTTAGATTGAATATGATGATGGCGAGTTGGAGGTTCTTTGTATGGACAAGGAAACATGGGAATTGGAGAAACCTATTCCACCTCTGGTAATGATGCACAATGGGACATAAAATGTCTGGCTCCATGTTACTTTTCATTGTACTATGCAATAACGGTTCTTGATGTGAATTACTGTTTCAGAGGAAGAGACGGGCTGATGATTCCACGGGTGATTATGCTTCAGAAGAGAGGTGTGCTTATCCTACATATTTTGGATATATATGTATATATGTGTATATATATATATATATATATATAT
>JBBBWG010027734.1:35776-61142 GCA_037176905.1 Azolla pinnata | reverse complement strand
CTTTAGAGATGATAGAATCGGAGATCGCGTTCGATTTCCCCGATCGTCGAATCGGAAATCGCGCTCGGATTCCCCGATCGTCGAATCGGAAATCGCGCTCGGATTCCCGGATCGTAGAATCGGGAAGAGAACCGCGTTCGAATCTCCTCGTCAGTCAGAGATCGTCGAAGCGGAAAAACCGCGCTCGAATCTCCCCGTCAGTCAGAGATCGTGGAATCGGAAGAACCGCGTTCGAATCCCCCCGGCCGTGGAATCGGAGAAAAAACGCGCTCGAATCTCCGCGTCGAGACCGTGGAATCGGAGGAGCCGCGTTCGGACGGATTCCCCCGACGGCAGGATCCGAGACCGCGTCCGAATCTCCGCGTCGAGATCGGAGAATCGGGGAGTCGAAACCCTTCCGCAGCTCCAATCAACATTTGGCTTGCCCCCCCTCCCACCCCCTTTTGACCTCCAGGTACTGGGGCAACGACACGTCGAAGCTGGTGTCGAACTGCATCTTCCGCATGGGCGGCGCAGCGATCCTGCTGTCGAGCCGGCGCCGGATCGGGGGCGGCCGGAGCTGCGCGGGAGCGTCGGCCAAGTACGAGCTGGTCCACGCGATCCGCACGCACAAGGGCGGGTCGGACGACAAGGCGTTCCGCTGCGTGTTCCAGGAGGAGGACGAGCGCATGAACGTCGGGGTGTCGCTGTCCAAGGAGCTGATGGCGATCGCGGGCGCGGCGCTGCGCGCCAACATCACGTCGCTCGGCCCGCTCGTGCTCCCGCTCTCCGAGCAGCTCCTCTTCCTGCTCTCGCTCGGCCTGCGCCGCCTCCGCCTCTCGAAGCCCGGCGCCGCCAGCAAGCCCTACGTCCCCGACTTCAAGCGCGCGTTCGAGCACTTCTGCATCCACGCCGGCGGCCGCGCCGTCCTCGACGAGCTCGAGACCAGCCTCGGGCTCTCCGAGCGCCACATGGAGCCGTCGCGCATGACGCTCTTCCGCTTCGGCAACACGTCCAGCAGCTCGCTCTGGTAAAACCAATGAATCAAAAACTCGCTTCCGCTTCTGCTTCTGCTTCTGCTTCTGCTTTCTGCTTTCTGCTTTGCTTGCCGCGTCATGAGGGGGGACGTTTTCTCGAACCGGGATCGGACGTTACCGCTTCTGCTTTGCTTGCCGCGTCATGAGGGGGGGCGTTTTCCCGAACCGGGATCGGACGTTACCGCAGTGGGGATCTGCTTGCTGGTATCGTTCCAAGAGATGAATCCGCTGACACCCTTCGTTAGGGGCTCTAGTAAGCGCGTGCCAGAAATCGGCTGTGAGTTTAGTAGCTCTGTCGAGATTTTAGTCGCTCTGTCGAGACGAATCTGCTGCTCCACCGCTATGATACCGGTAACTGTCGAGATTTTAGTCGCTCTGTCGAGATTTTAGTCGCTCTGTCGAGACGAATCTGCTACTCGACCGCTATGATTCCGGTAACCGTCGAGTCGAATTCGCGAGTTCGTGCCGCCGCCGAGATGAATCTCGTTAACTCGAGCGAGTTCCATCATTCGGATTTCCTAGTCGAGTGCCCCAGACTCTGCGTGTAGCTGCTGCAGCGATTCGGTAGCGTCGTCGAGATGAATCGGCTACTCGGGCCGTTCACGATTCTCGCGGCTGTCGGACGAGTGGAACTGCCGAGTTAGTAAGGATCGTCGTCGTCCCAGACGGATCCAGCAACCCATTCGGATTCGAGCAACTGCCAGCACTCTAGTGAAGCGCTAGCTGCAAGGAATGTAAGCTAGTGTCGGAGACCGATTGCACATTCCAGCCTCGTACGATTCCGCCTCGTACCCCGATGCTGCTTGCTTGCTTGCTTGCTTGCTTGCTTACCTACCTTCTTTGCAAGCTACGAACCGCCGATCGATTCCGCTCTCCCACACTCCGTTGCAATCTGTATTAAGCATCGGATTGCGAAGAGAAATGGGGTGATGGATCGCTGGTTACGCAGGTACGAGCTCGCGTACGCGGAGGCCAAGGGGCGCATCCGGAGGGGCGACCGCATCTGGCAGATCGCGTTCGGCTCGGGATTCAAGTGCAACAGCGCGGTGTGGAGGGCGCTGCGCTCGGTGCCGCCCAAGCAGCCCGGGAACCCGTGGAGCGGCTTCATCGACAGCTTCCCCGTCGCGGTGCCCACGATGCGCAACCTCGCGTCCACCGCCTCCCAAGACAGGGCGGCCGCCGCCGCCGATCCTCGCCAGAATCACCACCTCGCCCCTCGCTCCTCCGAATCCAAACCCTGACCGAATCAATCTCAGCTTCCGTCGATCTGATCGCCCCCCCAGAGAAATCGCAAAGAAACCCCTAATTCAGGTTCCGATATCCACCTACCCACTAATCGTCCCGCTCGCCGATCCTGAGAGAATAAAATAAGAAGAAGAAGAAGAAGGAAGAAGAAGAAAAAAAAGAAACCCTAATCAGGATCGATGTCGCCGTAGTCGTCACCGACTTGTCCAAACCCTAAAATCTTCATCCCTCATTCCTCCTCCTCCTCCTCCATAGATAGCCATCTATCTCTCTATTCATCTGATTCCTTCTATAAAAAAAAAAACAAACAAGCTGCTGCACAGGTTTGCCATGAGTCCCAAGAAACCCTAAAAGAGGAAAAAAGGAAGCCAATTCATTCATTTCTAGCAGACAACAAAAGCTGCCAGAAAAGGGTGGTTCAATTCTCCTCCCTTCTGCTGCTGCTTCAATCAAAGTAAGATCTATGTATCTACCTACCTATCTATTTATCTATCTATCTGTCTATCTGTCTATCTATCTATCTATCAATTAATCAATCAATCAATCAATCAATCAATCCATCTATCTATCTATCTAGCTATCTATCTGTATATATTATATATGTACATTTAGCTAGCTAGCTAGCTAGCTAGCTGGGCTTGATAGAGAGCTCCCCAAAGCTGCTGGATTCATCGATAGATGTGCACTGCAAAGCAAGCCTCTCCACCACCACCACCATCATCATCACCAAGAAATGGCTATGGCTATGGCGAGTTCGCATCTATCCATTAATCCCGCCTCTAAAGCCCAATCTCTGTCTGAATCTCATTCGGGTCCCGTGATTTTAACTTACTGCAAGCAGCGTGACGGTTATATATATTCCATGGAATCATCGACATGGCTGTTCCCTGATCTGCCAGCCTTGCAAAAATAAACCCAGCACAGCAGCTTCACATCTCCCACCTCTCTCTCTCTCTCTCTCTGCTGAAATCTCTGCTGAATCTGCTGCTCGTCTCTCAGATTCTCCCTTTTGTAAAGCATTCATTCATGAAGTTCATCCGATCTCTACTGCTTTTGCTAATTCCTGTTGAATTTGTCTCGTGAAGATCTGTTTGCGACAGAATCAGATCCCCAAGGGTTGTACGCCGATCAATAATTCTCTCCTGATTCATTCCTAATTCCTGTCAAATCATCCGCAAACATCTACGTGATTTGTAGTATCTGACTGCAATATATATAATCGGAATCTATGAAGAAATCTTTGACTGGGGCAGGAGTCGATTCTACAAAATTCGGATGAATCCTCGCTCTCTTTTCTCATGTGAATTAACAAACCCCAACCCTTTAACCAACCATCAGATTGTAACAGAAAACTGACGGAAAACCCGCGTCACAATCCGATTCGATCCCATCCGATCTGTTGTAACAGCCTTTGCCAGTAACAGCCGGCATTCGATTCGCATGAATTCCCTGCAGTCGTTTGTGCCCGACAGCTCGAATTTGCGCGAAAAAAGGAAAAAATCGACCAATGTCTGTCATCGGATATATGCATCATCCGCTAGGTTCTTCGACCTACCCTCGTCAAATGTTCCGTCGGGTCTGAACAGTTGTGAGAGCTTGCCAATCGGCCCCACAATGATAAGGTTTTTAGCATGGACCTCCCGACATCTGCATCCGTTTCTCAACCCGTATCGTCGAAGCAGCGATTCGATTAAAAAAGCGAACGGTTTGGCATAGACCTGACATCTCCATCAGCTTCTCGACCCTGATCATTTGAATCACCAGATTTTCAAACTGCATGTCAAACAGTACTAATTAAAGTGGATTTATATCATATATCATATATCCCCCATGTGCTCGCCTTTTTGGGAAGAACGTGATACGCACGCGTTCTGGGCCAAATAAATCACTCAAATCGCATGGCAGCGATTCCTCGACAAGCTGGCGATCGGTATGAGTAGTTCGTGTGGTGGTGTTCTCTTGATTCGAACCCATCTCAACATTCACCCGTCGTTTTTGAACTTCGAGATGGGTATGTGCTGCACTGCATCAATGCAGCTGACATAATCGAAGCCGTGAGGCCACCTAGGGCTTACTTCAGTGCTGCTGTAGACGGTCTGTTAATTTAGCTTCGATAAGATGTCCGATCCAACTGGCGTGACTCAAAAGACTTGTTTGATATAGAGGTGTCATCGATCAATTCTCCCCGTCATCCAACTCTACCCCTAGCCCCATCATCGTGTGAACAACAACAAAAGTCTTCCAGACCCGCATTACTTAAACGGGGCTCGATTTCAGTGCAAACGAAATGCACAAATGTTATACCTTACCGGCTGTAACTCCCGTTGGATTGAGTTGAACGAACGATATTACCGGCAACATTCTAACATTGACGAGGAATTGATCACAGAATTCACGTCTTGTAGAGGACGACAAAGCCAGCCAAATAATCAAAAAACAGGTGATTGCAATTTGGTAATCTGTTTTCCTCGTGGTGGGATCAGTTGCTTGCTGCAGAAATCGCTTCCCACAGAACATCAGTCACTTAACACAAATCTGACATAGAGTTGGCACACGGAATACAAGCATTGAGCACTTCTATCAAACCCCCCCTGCAAGCTTGACAAATACAAAAACTGTAATATATCAGAGATGGAAGCCTCTCCTTTTCACTACAAAAAAATGAATGATTTGGCAAAACGTTCGAATACAACCCACATTTGGACTACCAACCTCATACTTTCTTCTCACACCACACACACTACAGGAAGAGAACTGAGCCTTCCTCCAACAATGTTTGTTGCCATTTCTGGTGATTTACATAGATAGCCAACAAAAAGAAGCATTCATTATACATTGCTTTCAAATTCATCTGGTATACAAGAACCAAAACCTCTTCAAGGAGAGCATGGCATGTTCACACACATATCCATCCGGCTTCACATTACCAGGACGTGGTCTTGTTTTGTTTTCCTTTTTGCAACATCTGTATAAAAAAGAACCTCGAAAAAAAATTGAGCAAATACACATACCCACCTTAGGAGCAAGAATAACTAGCTGCTTTGTAACTATGGAATCCAACAGAGAAATCGGCATTCCCTTCTGTACCAGGTAAAAGGGATAAACCAGATAAATTCTTGCCTTTCTCAGCGAATTCCACCCGAGCTTCTAACCTAATCTTCCTATCCCCTGGTTTTTTCTCTCCATTCTCGTCGTCTGATTCTAACGGCATTTGGGCTCTAAGGCATCCTGGAGGGCCTTGCACAGGAATCTCCTTGATAAGCCATCGGATCTCTTTGCTATGCCTATGAAGAGTGCCCTTTGGAGACATCTTCAGAAGCGATGGAACATAGGGCAATGAGACAATAAAAGTGACTCCTTTAAGAGGAGCCGGCAGTAAAGGGTTGGCAACATACTGGACCATGAATGACATCAAGGATCCACTTTGGCGTGTCACAATACGAATCCTGATGGGCAACGGCGTGTAGCGAGGATGTAGACGATACTTCATTATAGGTATTGGCTCCTTCGAGGCTGCAGCTCGGACATGGAAAAGGTTCTTCCCTAGCGAGCTTGATGATGAGCTCCGGAGAATCGCTCTCCGGATCACACCCCCACCATCCAATCTGAATGCAAACGAAGCATCTTGGGCGCCATGATAATCCACATGGAGTGTTCCTTGTAAGCCAACGCGCCGAAGCTTTGAGCCCCTGAACTCTGCAAATATCTCCTCAGTGAGATAAAGCAACGGTTTCCCATCTCTGTTGTCGATTGTGGGCTCTGGTGAGGAAGGAGCACCGGGTTTCTTGGACTCCTCTTTTGGCACTGATTTCCCTCCAGTTTGCAACTCTTCAAGGCCACCTAATCCTTTCTCAAGCGGAGATTCCACCACTGCCCCGAATGCGACTGCATCCAAACCCCCACCGAAAGGGCCATCTTCTCCCTCAAAAGCACCACCGAATGCAATATCTCCTTCGTCGAAATCGAGCCCTCCATAGTCTCCCTCGAATCCTTCCACTCCAGCTAAGCTCGAAGCTACATCAGCTGTTGGTTTGGGCACTTCGAGATCTGCTAGAGCCAGAGTGAGATCTGAGGGATCCTTACTCTTCTTAAAACCACCGGCAAGCTCTTCAGGCCGATTGATCTTATCGCTCATTGCGAAAGGATCTTCATCGCTGCTATCCGGAACCTTCTTCTTCTTCGCTTCTTCATCGACGGCTGAGGCTTGCGCAGTGGTGGCAAGTGTCGCCACAACCTCATCTCCTGCAGCGATGGTTTCTTCAGGGAGTTCAAAAGTGGTCGAAGAGAGAGCCTCAATATTCGCAAGATGCTCGATAGCTTGGCCTTTCAAAGAATTCCAGCTATCCGATCCTCGGGCCTTGTTCTCCGCATCAATGGCAGACAACACCATGTGGGGTATACCTTCGCTTTGGATCGAGGCCAGGATGGAGGCCAAGCGAGCCGAACCAGCACCTCGTAACACCATATCTAGGGCTAAATAGATCTCCGTATACTTCCGAAGAAGCTTATCAGGGGTCACATCGACCCCTTTACACACCGCCACAAGGACGCTCACAGCCTGATTTACGATACCTGCACACTGGAATGCGTTGGCGTGGATCTCTTCGCCCTGCTGCTCCACGCTTGCGATCCCGAGCACATATATCGTGTTAACCAGGCGATAGAAAACCCTAAATTTGCTCTCCTTACCTACGATGACTTGGCCTCCGGAGGCTGCAAGCGCTTCGTCCCCGAGGCCTTCTGCCATATCCACGCTCACTTCAGATGCCGGGGACAAGGACGGCAGGGAAGATGACGACGACGGTGGCGGCGATGGTGATGCTGTTGTCGAGCGCTTCTCCCGGAAGTTCGCACACACGGTGAGCGCTCGAGCAGGAGGGAACCACTCTCGCGTCTGTAACAGAATGTCGGGGCCGTTCAGGGGCTGCAAGGAGAGGGCGAGGCAAGCCATGGCGACGATCGGATCGCTCCGCTTCCGCTTCCTCTGCTCTCGTCTTTCTTCTTCTGCGTCTGTTCTGCGATCAGATCTGAGAGCCGGATGAATGCATATGCTCGGTTTTCATGCATGCATCACATACATATGTACATTCCATGCGCGCATGCATGCATCACATGCACAGGCACATGCACATGCACATGCACATGCACATGCATGCACACATACATCCGTAGACATGTGGCTTCGTGCATGCATCCCAGGCATACATGCATGCATGCGCACGCGCATATGCATATGCACGTGTGAGATGTATGCATGTGATGCATGCATGCATGGGAATCGGGAAAAACAAGCACACATAATGTGCATGTATGCATGTATGCATGTGTGTGTGCGCGTGTGGCATGCATACATGTGATGCATGTATGTGTGCGATGCATGCATGGGGAACGCGCGCACACACATGTCAATGTACGTGCGCGTGTATGCATGCATGTGCGTGATCGATGTATGTGCGCATGGGATGCATGCATGCATGCATGCGCACGCACATATACATGCATGGGAATCGGAAAATCAGGGCACATACACATGTCTATGCATGTGTGCGTATGCATGCATGCATGCATGCATGCATGTATGTATGTATGCGTGTGTGTGTTTGTATGTATGCATGTGTGCATGTATGCATGTGTGTTTTTGTATGTATGCATGCGTGTGTTTGTATGTATGCATGTGTGCATGTATGTATGTATGTGTTTTTGTATGTATGCATGTATGTATGTGCGCGTGCATGCATGTACATGCACATGCATGCGCACACATACATACGAGATCCCTGAGAAAGAACAGAGCATTTTGCTCCTTGGAAGATGAAGGGGGACGCAGAGTCTGAGACCGAGAAGGAGTCGGAGCTCTTCTCCGAGGACGAAGGAGGAGACGATGCAGAGGACGAAGAGCGAGAAGAGCAGCAGCGGAAGCTCGTCCATGAACTGCAACGCCTCCGCCACACCGATGCCGAATCTTCGGCCCGGAAACCCATCGTCGTCATCGTCATGGGCATGGCCGGTACGTTCCCTTCCCTTCTCCTCTGCCGCAACCGCGACTCACCAACGCCTCTGCAGCTTGTGCCGTGCTCCCCGCGATTGATTTGTCTCTTCCAGGGAGCGGGAAAACCACGTTCCTTCATCGCCTCGTCGCGCACAGCCAGACGTTGGGCATCAAGGGATACGTTCTTAACCTGGATCCTGCCGTCCTCTCGCTTCCGTTCACCGCCAACATTGACATCCGCGACACTGTTAACTACAAGAACGTCATGAAGGAATACAATCTCGGTCCCAATGGGGCCATCCTCACGTCCTTGAATCTATTTGCCACAAAATTCGATGAGGTAAAGTCACTGGTGTTTACTAATGCTGAATAATAGTATACTCTATGTCATATGTCCAATGTTGAAGCTCTGTACAGACATTCTAGAGAGTGCGGAATGAATGGAATTATAAAGAGAGAGAACTATGCCGAGGATTTAGTAATTGTAAAATATTTATCAATAAAACGCTGCATATGTTTTGGATTTTTTGGGATAATCTAGGAACTATTTAAATTCTAGGGCTGTTCTCAACCTGAATTTGAGCTGTACTCTTCGTGTTCCAGGTCGTTGGACTTGTGGAGAAGAGGCAAAATGAGATTGATTATGTGTTTGTCGATACTCCAGGGCAAATCGAGATCTTCACATGGTCCGCTTCTGGTGCAATCATTACTGAGGCATTTGCATCGACTTTCCCGACCGTTATTACCTATATGGTGGATACTCCTCGTTCCACGAACCCAGTCACATTCATGAGCAACATGCTGTATGCGTGCAGCATACTTTACAAGACGCGCCTTCCTCTATTGTTAGCATTCAATAAAGTTGATGTTGCGCAACACCAATTTGCTATTGAGGTGGGTTCCACATTATATATGAAAATTAAAGCTAGAAATTGTAGTATCTATAAATCATCTTGGGGTTTGGAGTCATTCCGAGATGTGGTTTCATTGTTGATCTCATTTAATGAGGTTATGATCTGTTCATTATGGAATTTTCACAAGGGTGGATTGTCTGTTTGATAAATTTACAAGGTAAATTTACAGTGAGCTCGAGAGCTCTCGAGCCTTTCCGATTCTTTTCATTGTGCAGAGTTTTTTTTTAATTTTCCGAGAGGGTTCACTGCTATTTATCCTTCGATTTTCAAGACGAAATTTTTTTCTTGATCGGAATAGTGCTTGTAAATATCATCTTTGTGTTTTTTGTTAGTAACCCAATTGAATTTGACTTTCAGTGGATGAAAGACTTCGAAGCTTTTCAAGCTGCTGTGGATAACGAGAAGTCGTATACATCAAGCTTGAGTAGGAGTCTATGCCTTGTGCTTGACGAATTCTATCAGAACATGCACCATGTTGGTGTCTCGGCTGTCACTGGCAATGGTCTCAATGACTTCTTTAAGGCTGTTGACGCATGTGCCGATGAGTACATGGACACATACAGGTTTCTTTGGTCTTTTTCTGTTTTACATTTTCATTTTTCTTTCTGGGTGGATGTTTGATTTTGCATATAAATATATTCTCTCTTGTTCTGTGGACTTTTCGGAGGCTGTTCATACATGTAGCTAGTTTTCTTTTCTTACTCATTTGTTATTTTTTATGGACATGTGATTTGACATACAAAGAATGTTCTCTCAAGCAACATCCTTCTTCAAGATTGTTGATGCATGTGCCAATAATAACATGAACACAATGAGGTTCTGTTTTTCTCTTGCTTTTCTTTTTTTTGGGGGGGGGGAGCAGGGGGATGAGTAACCGACTCACTAAGGCTTTTGAGGCATGTACTGATCATCACGCAGTAACATACAGCTTCTGTTTGTTTGCTCATTTGTTACCTTTTGTCTGGGGTGAATATTTTGGTTGGATACAAAAAAAATGGTTTCTTTTGCAATCAGCTTATGTAATGCTCCTGATGTGCACCTGGATCACAACATGGATATGGGTGCTGTTTTTCTCATATTTTTGCAGTGGTTATGATTTTAAATTTTGATCAATCACTTTCTGTTTTCTCCATTCATTTTTGGGTTGGGATTTGATTGAAATTACATAAAATGCTGTCGTTTGAGCAATTCTTGATGAGCAGGAAAGAGCTTGATGCAAGGAAGCTGGAGAAAGAACGGAAAGAAGAGGCACAGAGACAAGAGAATCTGGCACGGCTTCAGAAAGACATTGAAGCATCGAAAGGGCAAAAGGTTGTGTTAAGGTCAGCCAAAGGGAAGGAGGTAATGAAAGAACCAGAAGATGAATACGAAAACGGTACAGATGAAGAAGTGGATGAAGAAGATGACGAAAATGATGATGACAATGATGAGGCATCTGACGATGAAGATTACCATAGGGAATATTGAAGAAAAGAGTTGAAAGCAGGGAATATTGAAGAAAAGAGTTGAAAGCCATCACTCTACCTGCTCCTGTACAAAGGGCCATAAGTTTTGGGTTAAGTTTCCTGAAGCAGAAAGAGTTTCCAAGATGATATAGCCTTTGTAAAGATTTTAAAAACAAAGTGCTGATGCTATCTTGTAATGATTCACCTAACAAGATAGGAGAGACGACAAGTAATATATAGGCTAAAAGAAAATACTTTGTTGCAAGTTTTGGTTGATCTGTAACTAGAGAGTGAGATTGAACAGCAGTTAAGAGTTTGTAGTAGAGTGAGTGGTTTTGCCTCATTTTAAGAAACAGAAAAATCGAGAATTCCCTGTATTTTATGTTTATTCAATACCGAATATGTTGGGTAGCTTTAAGATAGATTAAAACATTGTTCTGTATTTGCAGTTCATTTTAACTCCATCAAACTCAGGACTTGAAAGCTTCAAAATCAGTTGTTCCTTGCTTTTACTGAATTTTCTTGAACTAATTTACAGTTTGGGAGAGCTCTCATTTATGCTCGTATTTCATTTTGATTCTATTCTAGCGAGCTGAGTAGTAGCACTGCCTAATGTTTAGCTCATTACCTAATAGCCTTTTCTTATTGAGGTTTTGTGACAGTGTTAAAGGGTTACATTCAGTTGGTTGATTACTAGAATTCTCTTTCATTATGCAGAATTTCTAATTGCATTTGAGATTCTACCAACATTCCATTTTGGGAGAACCCTCGTGATTCAAGTTCCTTTTCTTTTCATCTGTAGAGAGGTTGTAATAGCTTAGTTGATGAATACGGATCACGGCTATGTAGGCATCTGGGAAGAGTATATTACACCATGAGAGGTATGGGAGAATCAGCGTTTGAGTTTTTCCCTAATCTGCCTTAGCTGAACAAATATCAGCTTGAACTATTGTCATAGTTCAATGGATATGGGGGGCTCGACCTCTGTTTGAAAGTCGAGGAGTGTTTCATGGAAAAAGAGAAAGGGGAGAGAATTCTGGGCAAATTTTTCTTCTGTGCCTTGGAGAAAAACCAAACAGCAGAGAATCCTCAGCCGTCGCAAAAGCTCCGAAGGCTGCAACGTTCAAGGGAACAACCCTTGTAGAAAATCACGCATTTTGTCTAACCTTTGGGAGAATCTGACCTGATAGCTTTTGTAATGTCATTCCTCATGATGAGATGCCGGTGATTTTTTGAGAGCAAGCAAGCATTCATGGTGTTTAGAAGATGCATCAATGAGAATTTGTGGGCTTCATTGTACGTTCTCCATGAAATTTATGCACTCAGTCTGATCCCCTGAAAAAAGTTAAGGATACTCCACTATGAAGAGATTGAGCTCTGTACACAATGTATCATTGCTTCGCAAGCATTTTGGTCTGTTCGATTCGATTTGATTCGAAGAGGAAAATAGTGCAGAGTTGCCAAGGCCATGAATGCATCAAGCTTTATGTATTTTCCATTCTGTTTAATTTGATATGATCCATCCATGGAAAGGGAACAACGCTACAGGGATATCAAATTTGGTTTCAGGGATGCATCATGCTTTATGAGCTTTTTATTCTGTTGATATGATATGATATGATCGATCCATGGAAAGGGAACAATGGTGCAGGGAGGTGCTCTTCTTTCGATAATTTTGCACGTATCTTGCGGAAGTGCATCGGCAAAACAGATGCATTGTTTTGCATGCAGAAGACAGGGAGAAAGAGCTATGCGACGGCTTCCATGCATACGGATTTTCTCTCTAGAGTGGATTGTCATTCCAACAGATCAGCGTTTGGTAACAAGGTTTCTGCAAGTGCCCTCTTGTTCGAGTACATCAAATCTGGCAAGACGCAGCTCGCCTTTGCGATCTACGAGGAGATACACAAAGATAATCCTCCTGAATCTGCTACCTTGGCCTTGCTCAATGTATCTGCCAAGTCCAAAGACATTGGGATCGGCAATCAAATACATAGGATTGTTGAAAGAGCTGGGTTGCTCAAGACTAACCATTTCATCGGCAGCGCTTTGGTCAATCTGTATGCTAAATGCGGTTCCCTTTCTAAAGCGCAGGAATTGTTCGACAAGCTCCCGGTTCGGGATGCCGTAACTTGGACAGCTTTGATAGGGGGATATGCGGAACACGGAGAAAGTAAGAAATCGGTAGTTTGTTTCGATCAAATGCAGCTCGAAGGTGTTCTTCCTGACCCCATCACCTTCCTGTGCACACTGAAAGCTTGTTCTACCGTAGGATGTATACACAAGGGGGTAGAAATACATGCCGACATCGAACGACAGGGAGTGCTGGAGAAGAGCCTTGCGTTAGGAAGTGGTTTGGTAGACATGTATATGACGTGTGGATTGCTTTCGAAGGCACAAGAAACCTTCGATAAGCTACCGCGGAAAGACGTAGTCACATGGAACACCTTGATCTCAGGCTATGTTAGATGCGAGCGCGGTGACAAGGCTCTGGAATGCTTTGAGAAGATGGGAAGTCAGGGTGTCTCCCCTAATAATGTTGGCATATGTGTTGCAGCTCTCAAAGCTTGTGGCTCGACGAGGAATGCATCGAAGGGCTTAGAAATACACAGGGAGATCGATCGGTATGGTCTGCCAGAAAAGAACCTGTTTGTGGGGAGTGCACTGATCGAAATGTATGCAAAATGCGGCCTACTTCGAAATGCTCGAGACGTGTTCGACCAGCTTCATGTCCGGAATGTGGTCGCGTGGACCACGCTGATCGGAGGGTACGCAGAGCATGGCTACGGCAACGAAGCGCTGAGCTTCTTCGAGGAGATGAAAGCGGAGGGGGTGCTTCCGAATGCGTTGACGTATGTTTGCAGCGTGAAAGCTTGTGGGATCGCCGGGGAGCTCGGGAAGGGCTGCGAATTGCACTCCGAAATCGAAAGCCGGCGATCGTTGAGGGCGAATTTGTTCGTGGGCAGCAGCTTGCTAGACATGTATGTCAAATGCGGGTGCCTTGCCAAGGCACGGGAAGTATTCGACGGAATTCGAGCGAAAGACGTAGCCTTGTGGAACGCGCTGATCGGAGGATACACCGAGCACGGGCATGCCAACGAAGCGGTGAAGTGTCTGGAGCAGATGCAGGCCGCGGGCGTCGCGCCGAACGCCGTTACGCTTCTTTGCATCGTGAAGGCTTGCGGCAGCGCGGGCGACGTGGAGAAGGGCGAAGCGGTGCACGATGAAATCGCAAGGCAGGGCTTGTTGCTAGAAGCAGGTGGATCGGTGCTGGGGAGTGCCTTGGTGCACATGTACGCGAAATGCGGCCGCTTCGGAAAGGCGAAGGAGATCTTGGGCGAGATTCCGATCGGGGATGCGGTGCCGTGGAATGCCCTCATCGTGGGGTACACCGACCGCGGCTTCCACGGCGATGCGCTGAGATCGCTCGAGGAGATGCGAACGAAAGGGGTGCGCCCTGATTCCGTGACCCTCGTGTGCTGCTTGAAAGCTTGTGCAGGCCTGAGGTCCGCGGAGAAGCTCCGGGAGCTCTTCTTCGACGAGATCCGAGGGCTGCGAGAGGACCGCCGCCCGGCGATCGGGAACGCGCTCGTGGCCGCCTGCGTCAAGTGCGGCTGGTTCGATGCGGCTAGAGAGGTCTTCGCGAAGCTCGCGACGCGGGATGTGGTCGCGTGGACGGCGCTCATCGCAGGCCACGTGGATCGGCGCCGCGACGAGGAAGCTCTCGAGCTCTTCCGGCAGATGCGACGCGAGGGGGTCGCGCCGAATGCAATCACGCTCGCTTGCAGCTTGAAAGCTTGGGGGCACGCGGGAGGAGATCGAGCGAGGGGCGAGGCCGCGTGGGGGGAGATACATGGGGAGATAAGCAGGCAGGGTCTGGTGGAGAGGGACCCCGTCGTCGGGAACACGTTGGTCGACGTGTGTGCGCGGAACGGCGAGCTCTCCGCCGCGCAAGCGGCGCTGGAGATCCTTCCCAACCGCGGCGAAGCCGCGTGGAGCGCTTTGATGTCGGGATACGCTCGAGCTGGGCACGGCAAGCAAGCGCTGGAAAGCTTCGAACGGATGCGGCTCGAGGGCGTGCTTGCCGATGCGCCCGCGTACGCATGCGGCTTGAGGGCTTGCGCGATGCTCGGCGCTTTGAACAAGGCAATGGAGATGCATGCGGAGGTCGAGATGAAGCACGGGCATTTGTCGGGAGAAGAAGATGCGACGACGATCGTCGTGAACACGCTGGTCGACGCGTATGCCAAGTGCGGCTGCCTCGCGGAAGCTCGGCACGTGCTCGACAAGCTGCTCGTTCGCAGCGTTGTGCCGTGGACCGCGCTCATGGCTGGGTACGCGCAGCGTGGAGAGAGCGGCGAGGTCTTCCGTGCCTTTGAGACGATGCTGGGAGAGGCCATCGAGCCTGATGCGATCTCCTTCGCGGTTGTGCTTGGCGCGTGCGCCAGGGAAGGGCTGCTGGACGAATCGACCACGTATTTCGACGCCATGAGCGAGAGCTATGGCATCGCCCCCGCGATCGAGCACCACGCGTGCCTCGTCGATCTTCTCAGCCGAGTGGGTCAGCTCCAGGAGGCGTTGCTGCTGGTTCGGAAGCTGCCATTGGCAGCTCGAGGCGAGGATTCTGGGATCTGGCATGCTCTGCTCAGCGTTTGCGCGAGGCTGGGAAGTTCGGAGCTCGGGAGGCTGGCGTTTCGACAATGTGTGCCGCTGCAGTGATGGCGGCTATCGAGATTTGGCTTATTTCAGAGTAATTTTGCTAATCAATCAATCCATCCATCAATCAATCACATACAGATGCACAAGCCCAACAGAGTCATACAATCAATGCTGGGATCAATGATTCTTCCATTCTTTCTGATTTCCCATGAATCCAATCCCAAAATGTGGGTGGGTGGAGGGAGGGTGGTTGGGGTCTTATCAAACCACTTTTGAATGAGCAAATCCCAAGCTTCTCTGCGCTCTGTGTTTTGCAGAGAGGGGAATCAGGGACTTGGATTGGCTGGAGTTATTTTTGTGTGCAATCCGCCGCGCCTTTCGCCTACAATAATCCGAGGGGAAGGAGGGCAAAGCACGAAACGACGAGCGCCACGGCGACATATGGCAGCCGATTGTGCATAGTAGTGGTGGTGGTGGTGGTGAGAGTGGAGGCAGAATTGGAGCTGCTCTGATTAGCAGAAGCCAGATTGTTTGGGGGCGAAGGCGGCGATGAAGATGAAGGCGAAGAAACACCATCGATGGAGGGGCTCGGAGCTGGAGCGGAGGGTGGGGGCACCAGCAAGCTTGGCGGAAGCCCGTCGCCCTGCGAAACATCGATCCAGAACTTCATCTTGCCTTCGAGGCAGAAGAAGCTGTTGTTGGTGCCGCAGAAGAAGTAGGTGGCCCCGACTCGCACCAGCGGAATCTCCGACCTCGTCGACACCCCGGCCTCGCCCCACACCTCGTAATCGTCATCGCCCGCGTCGAGGTAATCGCAGCTCTTGTACACGCTCGCGTTGTAGGTGACGATCACGTTGTAATCCGTCGTGTACTTGAATACTGGAGGCAAAAATCGCCGATCGTTATTCAAAGCGCATTTTGTTCATTCATCGCGAGAGACCATTGCATCGCGATCTCTATCGATGCGTGAGCAGCTCTCGGATCATCAGGTTTCCTTTCTGCGAAATCCGCCTTTCGATCAAAAGGTGGGCGGCCCTAGCAATGGAAACAATAATGCGGGGGAGATCGACTCAAATGCCCCTCCTCAATCAGAGAGATCCTAGGGATGGGAAGCAAAATCCAAGCCCCCCGACTAATTAAGATGAAGAGTAGATCCATCAGGACTCCAAATTCTCCGCCAATCTGGTCCTAGAATGAATGGGCAAATTCCCCCATCAATCTATCTAAGCCTTTTAAAAATGAGATAAGGAGTAGATCCGTCGAAAAGGATCGACCCAGATGCTTGACTTCTAATCTGCTCTTAGAATGGGAATCTAATCCAGACGCTGAAGGATTTAGAAATTTTGCCTTAACCCCGTCATCGTGAATCCGGGAGAAAAGGGGCAAATCAAGTACCATCTCAAAATGGAAGAAATTTCATACAAGGATGATGTGGTTTAGAATGGAGAGAAAAAAAAATCAACCCATGTTTTTTAGGGCGGTGGATATTGAAATTCCATATAGAAAAATGACGATTCAAACACACCGGATCTGGCCGAAAGAAACACACACTTACTTAGGTAATCACCGAGGCTGAAATTCTTCCCATTAGCCCACGTCGCGTAATCGTCGACGGGTTGAGATGTCCAGCCTTCGCTGTCGCCGACTGTGAAATTCTGGTAGGCATCGGCGCGATCTGTATGGGCAAGTGTAACCACAAGAAGAAGAAGAAGAACTGTCATTGCTGAGCAATGGAGACCTTTGCCCATGAGAACAGATACTGCTCAAACAATACTACAATATTTGTTTGCTTCTTGTATGCTTTGTCTTCCAAACAATGGAGGGTTAGCCTGATACTTCAACTGTGAATATCGGAATGACCACGATCAGATTGTAGGCAACTGGTCAGCCCCACATTACGAAAACAAATAAAGCCGATGTTCTGTGTGCATGACATGTATGTAGATTTTTTACTTCTTCGACGATGCACAGCTCCGATCCCCAAAGTCCATAGACGCTTATTGAAGCTTTTCCTTCCGCCAGCACGTGGAAAGTTGAGATGTCTTTCATGGATTTTCTATGAAGACAGACAATTGTAGTGATATTTTTTTATGGCGGAGAAGCCACCGCAAATCTGCAAGCCGAAGAAGCCGAGATAATCAATCCATGTAGACAACAAGCCTGTGGTTTGGGGCAAACCAGTCGGTTTGCGCATGTCTTTGGACATGGTGCTAGGCTGAAAGTGAAAGGCAATGGACTTCATTCCCATTCAGCTCTTTCAAAACGGTAGGGCAATCCGATCGCTTCTGCAAATGAACTGCCCTGAAGTGTTAATCCGTTCACCTTCTCTGTCAAACTTAAGCTTTCCATGAGTTAGCCAGAAATGGGACATTGGAACCATGAAATATTGCCCAAAGCTTTAGCCAGATTGCAAACAATTCAGTAGTATATATATGCCATGAAATATGCTTCCGTTGGAATCGTGTTTGGTCTTAGCAATTAATAGAAGAGGATCTTACCGGGCTTTAGACATATACATGTGGTTGCCTGAACATGGCTTCGGCCTGCCTTCCCCGAATGTTCTTATAATCCACCCTTCCTTTTAGTTGTCGATCTATAATGCTTAGTTGGACAACGAGACAAAATGCGGCAAGACTATTTTTCCATCAAATTCATAGCCAAAACAATGCTAACCTGTGATTGTTGCTGTTTCACCGCTTGCAGTCATGGGGTCGGTGGGGTCGGCCCCATCTCGCTGATCAGCATCCACGGACTCCGAACATACATGCTCTCAGATTAATGAACCAATTTCATCATAGCATGGCCCATCATACATGTCTTTCCTCCCATTGTTTCTTCTTCATAATACTATGGCCCATCATATATGTAGTCCACCTTGTTTCTTCCCATTATTTCTATTCCTACTCTGGATACTGGATGTACATGCACCAGAGTATTTTATGTGTTTCCATGTTGACTTTCAGGACATATGGACTCTCAGTTGCCAGAAGATGAAAGAAAAAGGAGATCTCACTATCAATTGATGAAGTAGGGAAAGAAATTGATGTACACCCAAAGAGCCAGAGCAAACAGTCAGATTGTTTCAAATCATGAATTTCTGGCTCTGTTTCCAAAGTGACACATACTGGACCAGAGATGAGTGTATTGAGCATACAGTGGTCTGGTCTCATCGCTTTCTTACAACAGTATATGCATGAAACGCCATATGCTTTTCTACAATTGGATCAGACACCTGGAACACTGATATGTTGCCTTCCAGTCCATCCAAACTCCATATTGTGAGCTAGAGGGTTCAAATATACGATTGAAACATCGAGATGAATCTCATGGAACCGATCCAAGTTACTTTCAACGTATCGTGTTTCCATGACAATGGGCTGTTCAGAAGCTCTCATCAGAAAGGCTGGAAAGAAAAAAGGCCGCTTGCAAACCATTTGCGGACTGGATTGGAAGAGATTTCATTCGGCCGCATCCAAGCAGTAAGAAATTGTTTCTTTAAAAAGAAAGAGAATGGATCGGACTAGCATGATTATCGATTGTCCTGCAGCATTCCTTTCGATTTACGAGGTTCTGTTCTTTTCTTCTGTTCTCTTCTTTTATGAATTCTTCCGCCTGGATTTACGAGGTTCCTTGAGGAAGAGCCGGGCGAGAGTGCCCTTGAAGGTAGTAGAGGTCTTATGCGAGGAGGATCGAGCCCCATCTTCAATGGTGCAAGCTTCGACAAGCTTCTGCGGTTGGCTGGCATGGCCCCAAGCAGCTGAGAACCTGGGGAACCTTAGGACCAAGCCTTTGCTCTTTGGATCGTGATCTGGCGAAGGTGGAGACTTCATCATATGGTCTCTCACGGACAACCTTCGGATCATCTTGAGCGTGCTTGTCTTTGTCATGTGCGGATGCGCAGCAGCATCGCAGCTCCTCCGTCCATCCATACCATGCCAATGGTTCCTTTCAAAGACAGAGCAATATAGGACAGGTACATCAATCCCACATACCCACAACGATGATGTGCTAGCTAATGATGATATGCAATGCACAAAACTGTCTGCTGTCTTGCTATGGCGGAAGCAGCCAGAGAATGAGGAAAGTAAAAAACAAGAGCATTTCAGTTGTTTTACCTGCTTTTCGCATCCAAGGCTGCTAGGCGATGAGATTCCAGAGAGAGCGCCTCGATGCCATCTCTTCCGAAGCATGATTTGTACTCTGCGCAGATGTCTCGCCTTCCATTGCTCTTGTTGTTTCTGGTTATCCAAGCCTCTGGGCAAAAAGAGCCGCGCTTGGCCGGATGATCACCTTGCGGCTTGTTATTACAACCATTCCTTGAATCTCTTCGGAAACCTCCTCCGCTGCCCAAGCTGCTCCGGCTCACCGACTTAACCAACGCAGCATCGATCCGCTGTTCTTCCTCTCCAGCAGCTCGATCTACGTCTCGAGAGGTGCTCGTATTGCTCCCGTGATTCTCTCCCACCCGGCCTTCTTCCACGTAAGGAGAAGGCGTGTTTGCATTATTCGCCTCGTTGACCTCGTGTTCGCATTGCTCGAGATCTTCGGCCCCAGCATCATCAAGGGCGACGGAGCTTTGTGTTACGCTCGTTCCCTCACACGATGCCAGGAAGATGCTCGCGGGGTTATTGTTGTTGTTACTGCTATCATTCTGATGATGGTGGTGGTGAGGAGGAGGAGGAAGAGGAGGAGGAGGATGACGAAGAGGAGGAACAAGCTGGAGAAGAGCTGCCGTTAACCAAGTAGCTCTATCACTGGATGCTCTGAGCTGCTTTTCAGCCTCCACGAGCTGCTTCAGTGCCATCCTTAACGTCGCCAATTTCGATTCGGAAACTGACACAAGCCCAAAGATTCAGCCCACACATGATTTCATCCCGCAAAGATGGCCATAGAGACGCAGGATAACATGAAAAGCTCGGTCATGAAGACAGCTGTGTGCACGAAAAAGGAAAAAAAAGGAACAGGAGAATCCCTTACGAGGCTGCTTCCGGAAGAAGCCTTTCCTTAGCTTCTCCGTGAACGTGAAGCTCCCTCCGAGGATATCGGTGACTGATGCGGCCAAGCGCGACATCAATGACAGAGGATCTACGCCCGAGTCGATGAGCTCCCGCGCCTGCCTGACAGTCGTCACTGTATCAGATTGCAAAGCTGAATCCAGCAAGCTCAGCATTTTGTCATCGGATGCCAAACCCACCTGGAATACCATTTGCAAAAGAAGAATAAGAATGGCAGCATTTTGCATACATGCTTCGAAACATGCCCACAAAACCCACCTTAGAATAGTATGTATACAGTAAGCACTATGCATGCTCACAGCAAATGGAGGAATACACACAAACGTACATGGAGCAGCATATCAATCAAATAGGGTGCCTACATTGCTGAAATGTACATCTTCAAATCCAATAGATGCATGTATCCTGCCTGCCTGCATTCATGCCCACATCCTTATACACAATACCGTTACATGATCCACACTCAGTAGATCCTGTCGTGTTCCCTTATACATGCAGATTCAGGCAGACAAAAACCAAAGCGTGGATTGTCGCAATACGAAATGCATATCTTTGTATTGCTCAAATGGGCAATACAAAGATAACATTTTTGGGAGCTGAAATACGCATGCATATCTACAGGAAATCCTGTTGTGTTCCCTTCTACATGCAGATTCAGGCAGAGAAAAATCGAGTGTGGATTGTCGGAATGCAAAATGCACATCTAACTAAGTGAAAAGGAAGATTATGTGCTCAAGTTGGCAAAACAAAGATGGACATCCTGTCGTGTTCCCTTATCCATGCAGATTCAGGCAGAGACAAATCAAAAGCATGGATTGACGGAATACGAAATGCACATCTAAGCAGAAAAAGAAGATCGTACTCAAAAATTGGGCAAAACAAAGATATAAACATTGTTGGAAAGCCAAAGTACAGACGCATGCATATCTAACCTAAAATGAGAATTTGCCCAAAACAGGCGATACCAAGGTAACACATTCCTGCCACGTTGATTGCGGAAACGAGTATGTACCAGCTCATAAACCGTGGAAGCATCGATGTGCTGCCCTAACAGGCTGGCTTGATCGAGGGTCGTCTCCGCATCGCGGAGAGATCCCTCGGACCGGGACGCGATGAGCCGCAGCGCATCGATGCCGACGGTGAGATCCTCCGATGACGCGAGCCGCTGCAGGCGCTCGACGATCTCGAGCTCGCGGATCTTCGCGAAGGGGAAGCGCTGGCACCTCGAGAGAGCTGTGCGGGGGATCCGATCGGGCTCCGTCGTGATGAGGACAAAGACCACGTTCATGGGGGGCTCCTCGAGCACCTTGAGCAGAGCGCTCCACGTCTCCGAGGTCAAGACATGGCATTCGTCGACGATGAAGACCTTGTACCAAGCGGCCGGCGGCGAAGACAGGGTCTCGTCGAGCAGCATCTTCACCTTCTCGACCCCGTTGTTGCTCGCCGCATCGATCTCTCGGACTTCGCGGCACTTCCCTGAGCTCACATTCACGCATTCGACGCATGCCCCACACGGGATGCTGCTTGAGCCCTGACCTGATGATGATGATGTCGACGACGACGACGAGGACGAGGACGAGGATGATGATGCTGGGCACAGCAGAGCCGATGCAAAAATCCTTGCTACCGATGTCTTTCCAGTCCCTCTCGATCCGTAGAAGAGATAGACCGGGGCGATCTTCCCCTTCCTTACCGCGTTCGCTAGGGCTTGAGTCACGATATGCTGCCCCACCACTTCCTCGAACACTCGAGGCCTATACTTCTGGCTCAGATTCCTGGGCTTGGCTTCGTTGCGGAGCCATCCGATCTCCTTGCAATCGGAGACTTGCGCGATCTGCATCCCTCCAGCTCCATCGTCGCCCTCGTCATCGTGCACCGATGCTCTTTCTCTTCCGCAATGCCTGCCGAGAGCCACGCGACGATGATCCTGAGAGGGCTCCAACCCTAGCTCTCCTTCGAGTTCGCTCATCGACACCCTTCCCCCGCCATAGCTGTAGTTGGAAGAAGATCCCCCGAGCTCTTCGCTTCCGTTGTAGCCCTCCGATTTCTTCTTCAGCTGTGGCCCTCTCCTCCTCGATCGAGCTCTTCCCTGAAAGCAACCTCTCTGAGCTTCTTCGCACGGGTAAGAGACCATGCCCCCCGAGATACGGTATTCTTCATCGCCACAAGCAGTAGCATCATCACTGTCTTTACCCTCATCCTCATCCTCATCCTCATCACCATCATCGTCTACTTCTTCTTCTTCTTCTTCTTCTTCATCCGTATCGCAATCGCTGCTGCTATCAGTGGCGGAGTCGCGGGGATGGAGGACCAAGGGAGAAAGCGCCGCTTCATCGATGTGGCACAGCCGATGGAGCCCATGCGAAGAAGAAAACCTCGAGGTCGAGCCATGGATCCTTCCCTTCTCTTCCTGATGATTCGACGACGGGGATCGGCCATAGCCGGCAAGGTCTCGAGACTGCCATGCCCGCGCCCAGATGCTGTGAGATGGTGATGGTGATGAAGAGCAAGCTGCTTCGGCGGGGTCCTGAGGTCTCTGTGCCTGCAGAAGATGCATGTGAGCTCCATCGCATCCGAGCTCGAGCAGCTCCTCCGAGCAATGGTGAGCTTTGTTCATCGTCAGGTCCTGGTATCTCTCTCCTTTCCCATGGCCGTTGCTGCTGCTGCTACCGCCTCTTACCTTCCTGGCGATGTCAAGATGAAGCTCTCTCTTTCCGGATTCTCTGGCAGGAGATGGTTCTTCCTTCCTGGGAGATGCAGAAGGAATCTTGCAGAGCCCACCTCCCCGCACCGCCATCGATGGCTGCCTTCAAGAATCTGATGCTGATGAAGGTGATGATGATGGTGTCTCTGTTGTAAATGGTGATGGTGATGGTGATGGTGATGCACTGTTTGATCTCTGCAATCCTCTGTTTCTCTCCCTCAGCAGCTACAATGGAAGCTCTCCTGTTTCTTCTTCTTCCTCTTCCTCTTCCTCTTCTTCTTCTTCCTTCCCCTGCTGTTCCAGCCATGGCTTGCTCATCTTCTTGCAAGATCACATACCATCTTCCTCGCCCTCCAATCTGTCCCCTTCTTTTCTGTTAGCACTGCAGAGAAGGACGCCATAACCATAGCCAAAGCTCACGGAACTGCAAGGGATTGAGCACATATCAGCAGGTCCTGATCAATCCAATGGGAGCATCTCCGATCCTCAAAGATCCGGAATGCATCCTGAACAAGTCCTGGGACCATCAACCAACCTCTAAGATCATAAGCCCTTCAAACCCTCCATCATCAATCAGACCCCAGAATTCTGTAAAACCTCAAGAAAGCCTCTCCTCCACCCCCAAAAGAACCTAAAGAAAGCTTACAAGAAAACCCTAAACCCATAAAAAGAAAGCCTTTCACCCTAGAAAAGGAAAGAAAGGCCCGCCTGAGAAACCCCATGAAACCTAAGAAGAAACGCCTAAACACCCCCAACAAAACCCTAAACGCAGAGGAAATGGTGATGGTTACAGAAAAAAAGAACGATGCACAAGGAATTGTATTAGAGCGCTGGCCAGAAACGTCAGTTCCTGCTTATTACCTTAATTAGGATGAGAATCTTGACACAAACCACTGCTCGGTTCCTTATTCTCTCCTTGTTTCTTCTGTTCAAGAAATCGCCCACATATTAGGGGACTGACACAGATGATCGAATGAAGGAATGAATGAACGAGTGAAGGAAGGAAGGAAGGAAGGGGGAGCCGTTCTGTTTTTCTATGATTGGTCGAGAAATCAGAAATGGTTGCAAAACTTTGAAAGGCTGACAGAGAAGAAGCTATGTATATATGGAATCATCATGATCAGAGGATATGGAATGATTCCTCACCTCTCCTCCTAACTCCTCCTCCTCCTCCTCCTCCTCCTCCTCTGTTTGGTTTGACCACAACAGAGATGCCATCAAATTTAGCAAATGATCTTCCAGATATATATATAATCCACCAATCAATGTAATCTTGATTTTCTTTTCCAACTACAGATCTAGGCTCTACTGATTAGATCTACATATTTATATACATCAGTCATTAGAATAGAGAGAGAGAGAGAGAGATCAGAGATTCAGACATACACATGTGTCTGCAGCATGCACATAAGCATCCAGCGCATCATATACATACCTTCTGCATATATACACGTGTGTGCCTGATGACAGTATGCAACATCCACATTCACAGTGCATTTATGATGATGCAGATTCATGTTATGTGGGCGCAGCCTTCTCCATGAGCATTTAACAAGATTGGCATGGGTTTCTTCACCTACGTGAATAAGAAAGAAGAGGAAGAAGAAGAAGAAGAAGAAGAATATGCATCTACATACTCAATGTTTTCTTTGTTTTCCTGTTTGTCTATCAGTATATCTACGTACACCCATGATCCATGGAGATGTAATACGCATTCATGCATCCATTCCTTCCCTTCATTTCATCTCGATTCTCTCCTGTCTCTAAAAGCTCCCGTATTAAAAAGCTGCATCAAAAATCCTGTATATGTACATAGCTGAAGGGTGGTGTTAACCTCCATTTCTGTTCCAGAATTAGCCTTACAAGCTTCAACCCTAGATATAGCTTCTTCTTCTTCTTCTTCTACTGTTTGTTTTCCTCCACATTTTTTTATGTGATCTTAGCTTAGCCCCCCCCGCTCCCCCTCACTTTGAGGTGTCACCTCAAATCTGGCATTATCCAAGCTGTAAATCTTCTGTTTTTTCCTTGCATTTTATACAGCTTTTTCGCTGCTCATCTTGTTGCTTTACTTGTAGACTCAGATTCTCTTTGCTTCTTCTTCCCCATCCCCCCCGCCCCTTCTTGCTTTGGTTTCTAATCCGAAACCATATCAATGGATTTTTCTTCCTGCTGCAAGTTTCAAATCAAAGATTTGGAGCCCAGCATTATTGAAAGACGAAAAAACTAAACGCATACACAGAATGGATTGGCAGATTATTTACAATGTTTGGAACAGAATACGAGGTGTGCATAGATGGATCAGAGCCATAGATTTTATGGCAGAATCTCAGAATCCACTTTGCATCTTTCATGCCCTGCTTAGTTTAGCACTTCACTCAA